>JAODAL010034501.1:0-44163 GCA_025379985.1 Phyllomedusa bahiana
CTACAGTTTACATTAGACACGACCAGGACACTGACAGGAGCTGATCTAGCCGCGCTTGCATGTTTGCACTTATCTGATGACAGGGAACATGAAGGAGCTTGCAAGGGGCTGGGGAGAAAGAGACAAAACCCCGTTAAACTGATATTTGCTGGGATCAAAGTGTTGAGTTCCCACATTAGAACATCCTATATTGCAAACATATCTCCAGCATCTCACATCAGGTTATTGGAAATAAAAAATTGTCTTTAATTTTCAAGATTAAATTACATCACATAACCATACAAGCCATGGTCCACAACAAAGCATTTCGAAGATAAACTCCCTACTCATAGCGAAGCACTATATTGTTTGCACCTAAAATCCTAAAATGTTGGTGCATCAAGTTTTATACTGGAGAACATGTACTGTATGAAAACTGTGTAGGTCTAAGACTTTATTTGTTGCCTATAGCAACCAATCAGAGCTCGCCTTTCATTTCATATAGTTTTCTGAAAAAATTAAAGGGGGGTTCTGATTGGTTGCTATGGGCAACAAAGAAAGTCTGAGACCTAGACAGTTTTCATACATTTCCCCATAGATTACTTGTTTTAGACAGTTCTTGTGGCTTGGCAAGGGGGTGTAGCTTCTCTGGTAAGAGGTGTGTCTTTGTGGGGAAGTGGGCATTGCTTAAATGTGAAAAGGAGGCCAACAAAGGCAAGCACTTCTCACCTTTCGTCTTACTCATTCAAATACCCTAAAGGGCTATTCACACGGCTTATTGCAGGGATGGATTGCAGCCGTATTGCGCGGTACTGCGCTGCAATACGGCTGGACTCCGTCCCAGCCAGTACGGTACTCCACAGTTCTCCTAGAGAACTGTGGATTCCGTCTCTCCTTCCCGCTTGGCGAATCCGCCGGGTGGGGAGAAAGTGACATGTTCATTATCCCGGCGGGACACGCGCCATGGATAATGAAAGTCTATGGGGCCGGCGGGCAACACCCCCGCCCCTTACTCAAGCCGTAATTGCGGGCGAAATCCGTCCCGCAATTACGGCTTGAATAAGCCGTGTGAACCGGCCCTAATAGAATGTAAGCTCTTAAATGGACCCAAACACGTATCTAACAATGTGCATTGAGTTTTACATTGATTTCAAGGTAATACACGCATCAGCATTCAGACGAGTGATCATCGATGTGTGTTTTACATGTATCTTTCTGATGCATCTTTCGGATCGGTTCAAAGAATGGATATGCCAATTCTTGATCTGAAAGACACAGTAGACACCATTTTTAAAACTATAGGGTGCGTTTCTGCTGCAGTCAAAACGCATCCAAACACATACCTGCATGCTTGATGCATTTTGGATGCAATTTGGATACGATTTATGCAGCACAAAAACGGATCCAAAAATGGATCCAACAAGCCATGCGGACATATCCTTACTCTCATATATTTGCACACACCTTAACAGAATTGACAAGTCAATTCTTTCAGGCGTATATACACCGTCAAATAATTGGGAGGCAGATACCTGCCTCAGGCCATTGTGCCTCACAATTGCGTTGAAATTATGTGCTTATAATCACATAATTTCAACAGTGCAATGAACGAGTATTGCGACGCGTGCCTGTGCAAACTGCCCCTAACAATGAACTTCCCATAACATTTGGTATAAAAAAAACAAATAGGACAAGCCACTGTGATACAATACAAATGCCCCATCCTTTGATAATATTCACAGATGCTGCACCCTAAAATATGTATCATAAATGCCCCCAATTAGTGTCTCATTGTCGTAAATGTTTTGGACATATTGTTTGTTACAAATGGGCAGAGCAAAAATGTAACTAAGGGCCCCATGTATGAAAACTGTCTAGGTCTAAACTCATTTTGTTGCCCTAAGCAACCAATTAGGCCTCGTTCACACGGCTTATTCTGCCGCGTATTGGCGACGTACTGCGCGACGGATTTGCGCTTCAGTACTGCGCCAATCCGCGGCAGCAATTACGGTAATCCACTGCTCTCATTGAGAACAGTGGAATCCGTCGCTCCTACCCGCTCGGCGAATCCGCCGCGGGGGGAGAAAGTGACATGCACATTATTTACGATGCGTACGCGCCGTAAACAATGCATTGTCTATTGGGCCGGGAGCGGCGCCCCCGCCGCGCTCCGGCCCCGCCTCCGTCCCGCCCCTTATTCACGGCGGATTTGTGCGCTCAATACAGCGCACAAATCCGTCGGGAATAAGCCGTGTGAACACGGCCTTAGAGCGCCCCTCTCATTTTTCCAGAGCACTATATGAAATGAAAGGGGCGCTCTGATTGGTTGCTATGGGCAACAAAGAGAGTCTTACACCTAGACAGATTTCATACATGTGGCCCTAAGTGTGTAATGAGTAGAAAAAAACTGCTTTTATATCATTCCATTAGCCGTTATATACTTATATAATTAGCTGAATATATATATATTTAAGGGCAGTAATACAAAGTGTGGCAGATAGTCCCACCTCAATGTGTCCACCAATGCCTGCATGAGATGTTCGGCAAGCTAGTGTGGTCATTGGTGGACGCACTGGATGCAGGACTAATGTCCACCCCAATTATTCCTACCTTTTAGGATATATTCACATGCGGCGCGTACATGTACAATTCCACTCATAGCTGACCTTCTCTGTCCAGCTACTGTGATATTTTCTCTCCAGGAGAAGGGTTTCACCAACTCCAAACTGTAAGGCTCTGTTCACACGGCTTATCCACGGCGTAATTGCGGGGACGGATTTCAACTGCAATTACGCCGTGTGCTGTGCAGCGGGGGCAGGATGGGCGGGCCGTCAGCTCGCCGGCCCCATAGACATGCATTAATCACGGCGCGTATCCCGCCGTGATAATTGACATGAGAGGAGACGAAATCCATAATTCAGAGGTAGCATGCACCGGGCCCCTCAGCTTCGCACCCGCCGCAGTGAACTGTTATGTTTACTGCTGGCGGGCACAGGAGTGGCATTATCGGGGTAGCAGACGTGATAGCAGCTGCCCAGGGGCGCAGGCCCCCTAAACCACCGGGCCCCGGGGCAGCTGCTACGTCTGCTACCCCGGTAGTTACGCCCCTGTTTATAACCAGGACTGTATCTAGAACAAGGGGGCATCCTCTACGTCTTGACATATAAAGGGATTCTTTACTGTTAGAACGGTGAGACTGTGGAACTCTCTGCCAGAGGAAATTGTCATGGTGAATTCACTAACAGAGTTCAAAAAGGGCTTGGATGCATTTCTGGAGCGTAATAATATAACAAATTGTAGTGACTAGGATTCGGAGAAGGGTCATACATTCAGATGTATATAACAAGTTATAGTGACCGGAATTCTGGAGAAGGGTCTGGATACATTTCTAGATGTAATAATATAACAAGTTCTAGTGACCAAGATTCTGGAGAAGGGTCGATACATTTCTAGATGTAATAATATAACAAGTTATAGTGACCAGGATTCTAGAAAGGGTCTGGATACATTTCTAGATGTAATAATATAACAAGTTCTAGTGACCAGGACTCCGGAGAAGGTTCGATACATTTCTAGATGTAATATAACAAGTTATAGTGACTAGGATTCTGGAGAGGGGTCGTTGATACAGGGATTTATTCCGATTGCCAGATTGGAGTCAGGAAGGATTTTTTTCCCTAACATGAGGACAATTGGCTTCTACCTCATGGGGGTTTTTGCCTTCCTCTGGATCAACACTTTAACACTTTAGCAACACTTTAGCACAATAGGCTGAACTGGATGGACATATGTCTTTTTTCGGCCTTACAAACTATGTAACTATGTAGGGTTGACCCCCAATGGATCACTGGACATGTTTAACTCTTTGTCAAGGTGCGCCCCTTAGAACAGCAGTCCTGGCGGCTGCTTTTCATGGAGAAAGCCAGAGATAGTGGGCAGTAGCAAAAGGGCATGTGCAAAATGTTCAGTCCTGTACAACAGCTGTAGAATGGGCCCCAAGAATTATCTCTACTGGTGGGCACCGAGAATCAAATCCACTGGTAGTTTTTATTTTCTTATTTTTCAATATATTATGGACGACATGTATGTACAGGCCTGCACCAGAAGTCTGGCATCTTTTCAGTCCAAAAACTGGCGCATCCCTGTTCGCTATATTTTTAATGAGGCGCGCTCCAATATTAGGTGCATTACAAAGTGCCCGCGGCAGGGACATTGTATGTGGAATTTCATTTCAGCATACAATGACCAAGACATTAATCCAGCCAATTATCATGAACATTTTACTTGTAACACATCTGTATCAGTGAAGTAGTGGTTGGCGAACTAGTAGCACCTCCTTACAATGCAGTGCGGTACTATACAGTATGTCCTGTACTGCTCTTACATATGCCAAGATTAGTGGCTCCTTTGGGCCATAGGTAAGGGCCCAGTTTTCTTTTTTGTGTATAAAGTAGCTGTCCTAATCGTACAAAATCCGTCAGCATTTTAACATCGCTGGACCGTGGTTTTCGCAGAGATTTGCGCTACAAACCTCGTCCGGTTTTTGGATTTACCATCAGCCCCATACTTTGAATGTACGGGAATCTGGCGGAAGATCCAACAGGTTTGAAAATCCACCAGAATCCGGCAAAATTTAAAACCGACCTGAAAAAATAGGTTTTGTGTAGCTACAGCACAGATTTTTTTATTGCTGTCTATGGGTCATATGTTACAGTCAGATTTTCGTCGGATTCACAATACTGAATCCGCCAAAAATCCTACCACAAACCAGTTCTTTGTAGACATAGCCTTATTTCCAGGTTCCTTAAAGGGAATCTGAATCCTTTTTTTTTTTTTTTTACTAATTAAAACAAGGTATTGACACACATTCTTTTCTTCATAGTCATATTTATTTTCTGATTGTAGAATTCGGTCATCTATTTATGATTATGGGGACAGTTTTTCACAGCATTTAGAGAGATGCTTTACAGCAGCTTCATGGACATAGGAGTCTGTAGACAGGATCAGTCCCATTGACTTCTATAGGAGAGTTTTCTAGGAATGCTCTGTGACCTGGTAAGATATCAGTGTGCAGGGAGGGGGAGAGGTTGAACTATGAAATCTCCTATTGCAAATGGTGGCTCTTGTGTTATTAATGTAATTAATGCTGTGCATTTCTGCAAAAAAACGCACCAAAAATGCACTCTGTGAAAGCACATTTTCAATCCATCTTTGGCTAAACAAAAATTGCTGAAAAAACCTCAATGTGAGGATTTGGAAAAAATGTGTCCTCGGTCTGTCTCAGAAAGAGTTCATAACATCTGATTTCTTTCATGGATTTTTACTTTGCATACAATAGATTTTACCAAGATTTTGGGCATAGATTAAAACCCCTCTTTGCGCATTGTATTTATCCAGTGTGAAAAACCAGTCAACAAGTGAGATGTTATTTATTTTTACTCCATAATACAGATTACTAATCTGCGAGTGGAGAATCTGCATAGTGCAAACTGCAGCACGACAGAAATTCCTATTAAAATTTTATTAGTTGAGGATTCCGGGCGAATCCACACATGAAAACCTATTCTGTGAAAAAAAGCCTAAAAGATGTTACAATGGCAACTTGAATGATGAATCAGACCAGTATAAGGCTTAGTTCACATTACGTTTGACCATACTGCAAAACGTGTACTTTATGACATGAACGATAAGCGTATCACAACATATACAGTTTTGAGCAGATGTTTCATATATTTATTTTTTTTTATAAACTAGCTTTTCTATTGGCTTTCACCTGTCTTTTACCTGAAATCTGATTGGGTAGGTTTGTTTATTTTTTTATGACGGATCGAACATATACACTTGCAAACAAGTGTTCTCCATTTGCATGCACTTAAAAAACATATACTGTAACATATCCATTTTTGTACAGCTAGAAAAGTACAGCACACTGCGTCTTCCAAATGTCAGAAAAAAGGCACATGAGATAAGGTCAGTCATGAAATGATTACTAAGACATATACTGTGGCGATACATTTAGCCATAGAAGTCAATGCATACATTAATGTGCATGCAGGCTCGGACTGCCACATAGGGGAAAATCCCAATAGGCTCCTGGTCATGGAAGACCCTGGGCTGATTTTCAGGAAAAAATGGCAGAAAAAAAGAGGCAGAGTGCAACATTTATGCTCAGTCACATACAGGAGCTGTATGCTGGGCCCCAAGAATCAACATCACTGGTGTACCCCAGGCACCCAAGTCCGACAATGCGCTCATATTGGGCTACACGTTTTTATTTTAACAAAATATATATATCAACCTAGTGGATCAACGTGATGTGACCTACCCTCATGGAAACATGGACTAAGGGTAAAACCAAAAGGGTTAAACCAGAGAAGAGGAAGCATATTCTCCCTGCTGCTCCACACATCAGCCAGCTGTTTAAATGCATCCTAATTGAGTGGGAAGGGTTTTCAAGCTTTGTATGCCCTCCTAATGGCTTCCTGCTGAGCAAATCAGCATTATGGGGTCTTCCTGAATACAGAAAATTAGCAAGAACACAGGGGGTCTTTATATGGGATGACCTCTTCCAGCCATGGTTACAAAGAGGAGATAGTAGTTGGGCTAGACTGACACCTCATACACAGATGTCTGAAGTGAAGAAGCTAAATGACAAAAACTGCAGAGATACTGTTTATCATCAGGTGCAAAGAGTATACTTGTTAATGCTCTATACGTTCCTGTAATGCTTATGTTATCTATCTCATATCTATCTATCATCTTTATAATAATGTTGATGTAACACAAAATTCCTATAAAAACTTGCAAGCAGCATAGGAATGCACTGCAGGGGACTGGGGCATCATCATAGCTGTGAGTGGCAGTACTCACTCCTGTCAGAGGCCCTGAATAAGTTATTTATTTTATTTTTTTTAAAAAAAAGGGACCCATTGATATGTTGCAGGATAGAACTGGTAATGGGCAGGAGGACTAGATGCTTCATAGGGCAGCCCTGTGGATAGGTGGGGGTTGCCTCAAAACTGGTGTAAAGTGAAATGTTATCATGTCTCCTGCACCGGTGTATCTCCAAGGCCAAAAGCCTGTGGCTTATGCCTTTGGCTTTCAGCTTAGGAGATGTCAGGAGCAATGTCGCGGCATAGGAAGCAGGGGCGTAGCGCCAGGGGGTGCAGCGGTAGCAGTCGCTACCGGGCCCAGCAGCCTGAGGGGGCCCAAATGCCCTCCAGCCACATAAGAAGACACCAGTATTGTAAATGATGCATCGTAACTGGGGGGCCCCATTTCACTTTTCGCACCCGGGCCCAAGAGCTTGAAGTTACGCCTCTGTTAGGAAGCGTGATGATGTCATGCTGCTCTAACCAAACACTAGCTCCTGGAGCTAGCTGCTTGTCGGGGGGAAAAGGGAGAGGGGGGAGGTATCATTTTTTTTTTTCCTTAGCAGTCAGGGGGTCTTCATATCGACCAAAAGAGGGCTGTTTATATACCTACAAGAGGCTGTATATATACCAACATGGGGGCTTTACAAATACCTATCTACAGGGGAGCTATATATCTTCTTAAAGGAGGCAATTTTACTCCATATCCACTTCCCTGGAAGGGAAGTGCAGGAAAAGTGAGAAGTTTAAGGCTATGTTCACAAGGCTTATTTCGGGGCATATTTGCGTAATTACGTCCGCAAATACGTCCCGAAATACGTTTCAAATACGTGTCACAAAGTTTGGCACGTATTTCGCGTCGTAAATACATTCCTCATTCTTTACTATGGGAATTTACGTCGCAAAATACGCCTCAATAAGTGACTGGGGACTATATTTTACGATCATATTTACATGGCGAAAATACATCGCGGAAATATGCCTCGTGTGAACGACGAGGCGTATTTTACATTGGAATCAATGCTAATCTAATTGTTCATTATTTGAAACATATTTCGGGACGTATTTGTGGATGTAATTACGTCCGCAAATACGCCCCGAAATAAGCCGTGTGAACATAGCCTAAGATGTTTGTGTAATTAATTCTGCAGGGATGAGTCATGGCTGGAAGAAAAAACTTTGAGATTCTTGGTCCGCATGTTTTTGGCCAAAAAATGCTCAAGCCACCCCCGGCTTACAACGGGATCTCAGTTGGGTGGTCCTACTCTATATTATCTCTCACCTGGGTCAACTTCAGACCTCTCACTGTGCCAGACGGCCTCCAAAATGCAGAGAGAAAAATAAAAAAAGCACCAACCTCTCAAAGCAAAGTGCATTGATATAACAGCCTGTGGAGGTGGGCGGTGCAGGTAACCAAAATGGAGGTATCTACTTCTCATTATTTAGTTTAAAAGCAAATATGTGCCAAATACAATGTATAGTCCTGCACAGAAAAACATTTCTGAAAAAAAACACTGCGAACCTGGGTGCCACTGGCATGGCTGCGGCACATATACATATGTCCACAGTCCAATACCAGTGGCACACCACTGCAAAAAGGGCAAAAAACACATGGAATTATCCAAAGGAGCATTTTATTCTATCTACAATATATGAAAAAACTTTGAGATTCTTGGTCCGCATGTTTTTGGCCAAAAAATGCTCAAGACACCCCCGGCTTACAACGGGATCTCAGTTGGGTGGTCCTACTCTATATTATCTCTCACCTGGGTCAACTTCAGACCTATCACTGTGCCAAACGGCCTCCAAAATGCAGAGAGAAAAATAAAGCACCAACCTCTCAAAGCATAGTGCATTAATATAACAGCCTGTGGAGGTGGGCGGTGCAGGAAACCAAAATGGAGGTCTACTTCTCCTTATATAGTCTGTAAGCCGGGGGTGGCTTGAGCATTTTTTTGGCCCAAAACATGCGGACCAAGAATCTCAAAGTTTTTTCATATATTGTAGATAGCATAAAATGCTCCTTTGGAGATTTTCATGTGTTTTTTTGCCCATTTTGCAATGGCTGGAAGAAGTCTTCATGACGGATATAGAAAAAAAAGGGATAAAGAATGACTCCCATCAAAGAAGAGAGTAACTTATCAGAGAAGATGTCTCCTGTGAGTCCTTGAGGCCTTGGATTCAGTGGTTATTTTGCTTGTGTTGGATCAGTGCTGTACATACTTTTATGTGATGGTGACCTGAGCTGATGTCTGACCATTCTTTGGTATCTATATGGTGGTATTGTAGACTATATCAGCTCTTGTATAGTGGCAGCTTATACTTGTCACTGATTGTAAAATTGAATTCACACCTGTCCCTGACCTTGTGATTACGGGGTTTCACTTTGAATTTTTTTTATTTTGTTGATGGTGTGTTTTATTTTGGAAAGTGGTGAGGTGCATGACCAAGGAAAACTGAAGTGGATATTATATTGGGGGTAGTAGAGATAGCAGATATTATTTGTGGGCTGGTGCGGGTTTGTTTCAGGGCTAATTTTTAGTCATGAGCAAATATAAAACCCTCACATAGCTCTATGGACAGAAAAGTGAAAAAAGTTTTGACTCTTGGAACATGGTAACATAAAAACATGATTTTTTAAAGTGACAATTATGATTTATGAGTGTGGGGAGGAACCTGTAAAAAGAGGTATGGTGTGAAAGTAGGGGTGAGGTTTGAAAAACCGAAAAGCAAACTAACAGCCCTGGGTGGGAAAAGTTTTAGCTACGCCACTGGTATTTGTTGCCCATGCACCCTCATCACAACCGTAAATCATAAGAGGTGTTTTTATGTCAAGATATTCTAAGAGCCAAAAACTTTTTTATTTTTCTGTTGATGGAGCTGTGTGAAGCCTTTTTGGTTGCAGGTTAAGGTGATGTTTTTGTTGGTACCATTTCAGGATATTTCAGAGATTATTTCTCATTTTTTCCGCATTTGTGAAACTGGGTGAACCAAAAAAATGCAATTTTTTTGTGGGGTATATCATCTGGATGAAAAAATCATGACAGTTTAAAAACTAGATTGGTACAGATGTGGTGACACCTATTACAAATGAAGCAAAGCTAAACATGGTAAAATTATTGCACAACTGCGCAACCTTTTTATTGGCTTTTGTCATGATAAACTTTGCTGCATCTGTTTGTGTACCATTTTTGTATTGTTTTTATTGAGGAACCAGGGGTTTTGTGTTCTTGTTTTTATTTACTGTATTTAAATTTTTTTTTTTTACCTTTTTTATTTTTTTCCGTGGGATAAGACTATATGATTGTTTGACTGCTTTTATAATTCATAGGAATACATAAACGCATTACCAGGGCCGACATCAGCCAGCTGGAGCATCTGAGCCTCCCCGCTCCGCTACCGGCTCGGCCCCTGTAGGTAGATTAGGGTCTCGTGTAGGTAACTTAGGGCCCAGTGTAGGTAATTAGGTAGCTTAGGGCCTGGTGTAGGTAGTTTAGGGCCCCCATAGGTAGCTAGAAAGCTTAGACCCTGTGTAGGTTGTTTAGGGCCCCAGGGTGGTAGCTAGGTAACCTGTAGACTAGGTAGCTTAGGGCCCCGTGTAGGTAGAATAGGGCCCCCTGTAGCTTAGGAACCCCTGTAGGTAGAATAGGACTCTCCTGTAGGTAGAATAGAGCCCCCTGTAGCTTAGGGTTCCCCTTTAAGTAAAATAGGGCTCCCCTGTAGGTAGAGTAGGGCCCTCTGTAGCTTAGGACCCCCCTGTAGGTAGAATAGGGCCCCCTGTAGGTAAAATAGTGTCCCCTTGTAGGTAGAATAGGGTCCCTTGTAGTTTGAGGGCCACTGTAGGTAGAATAGGACCCCCTGTAGTTTAGAGGCCCCCTAGAGCTTAGGGCCCCCTTATAGGTATAATAGGGCCCCCTGTAGGTAGAATATGGCCACCCTGTAGCTAAGTACTCACCTTTCTATGCTCCCCCGGCACCTCCGTCTGCTCCCAGCCCCAAGCCTGCTGCTTTAGGCTTGGGGCCTAGGACGAGAAGCTCGGCAGGCGGCGCCATGACGTCACTTCCGTCACGCCACCTGCACAGCTATGTGGGTGCGCGTTGCAAGGACATGCATGCAATTAAGATAACCTCTGTGAAGCAAGGGTACGGCACCTGCTGACAGCGGCGGGCCCCCCTTTATTTCACAGACTGGTTGACCCCCATATGGCAGTACTGGTTGTACTGCCCTAACTGCAGTCCTGTTAGTGTAAACTTAGACAGGCAGACCATAAAAGCACCATAAAAGCACCAGATTAATCAAAATGGCTGATGCTGGCTCATCAATTTTAGACAAGTATTAGTTGGTTTACTTTCTAGGCCAGAATTTTTGCGCATTTATGGCACAGTTTTTTGCGCATCTTGTCTCAACATGGCCACGCCTTATTTCACACAAAGCCAAGTCCAGCTAAGCCATTCCGTCTGTGTTCAAGAGGTCATAAAAAGTGTCTAAAGTGTCCATAATAAATGTGACTGCAACATGCTTCACCAAAAAGTATCACGTTATGTTTTAGACACGTCTGTGCCATGTCTTACAAAAGAAGTATGATTTTACAAAAAAGGAGTATGCTTTAATGTGCAACATCATGTTCCCAAAAATGCGCCAAAATATTGGTGTGCTCTAATACAGTCAGGCACTCTATCCCATCTAGAAGGGGGCAGAGGTTTTCTAATACTTGGGACTTGCTTTCCTCTCATTCTTTAAAATCTTATAGTGAACTTACTCAGGATCCTGTTAAAACTCAATTCTCTAGACTTAACTACTACCAACTCAGAAGATTTTATTCTGCATATAAAGTATCTTTAACACCCCACAGGTCAGCCACAATCTTTGAAACATGGGGCCACATATATGAAAACTGTTTAGGTCTAAAACTCACTTTGTTGCCCATATCAACCAATCAGAGCACCCATCTCCAATTCCAGAGCACTATATGAAATGAAAGGGGCGCTCTGATTGGCTGCCATTGGCGACAAAGTGAGTTTTAGACCTAGACAGTTTTCATACATGTGCCCCACGGTGTCTGCAAAAAAATTATAAAAACACCTGTTGTCCAAACTATCGTTAGCTAATGACCGTGACTGACGTGAATAAGCTCTCTTACCAAAGAGGCTGGGAGCAAGAGTTGTCAAATGTCTACTGAAGATTGGGATAAGGCATTCTTTCTGGTCCACAAAACCTCTGTCTCTTCTAAAGCACAAGAGCTAAGCTAGAAAGTCTTGCCGAGATGGTACAGAGTTCCATTGCTTCTACATTCCATATATCCTGTTGTTTCAAACACAGGGGGAAAATGGGAACAATGTTCCATATCTAGTGGGGATGTTGTGACCTACAGCCTTTCTGACTAAAAGTGATTGAGGTCATTCAATGGGTTTTGGGTTTTTAGGTTATGTAATGACCTAACTGTTCTCTTTTCAATTCCTTTGCCTGCTATCTCATTGAAGTGTCATTTAATTTCTTTCTTATTAATTGCTGTAACAATAGTAATTCCCAGATTGTGGCGCTAAACGAAATGTACATCAGTATCTGGTTTGGGGAAATACATACAATTCAACTTTTAGAGGAACTGAGAAATGACTGGGAACGGCAAAAAATTTCTTCAGGTCTGGAGTGACTGCATCTCCTTCTGTGATTCTGACGCCTATAAACCTTTAACTAGTGCGACCTCCTATTTCCTCCTCATGGTCTCCTATACATAATAAATTGGGGTTTTGGCACTGACTGGCTCTCCCTTTCCTTATTCTCATTTCAAAGTTATTATCTAATAATTTTATGATTTACTTAGCTTTAATGATTATTGTTTTGGTTCAGCAATAAGAATGTACTGTACTATAATTGGGATCGTTTTGTACGAGGTGGTGTCTGAAGCACAACTACCTGTTGCCATATCTGAATTTAAGTGCTTTTGCACTCTTTATACTTCTCCTTCAACAACTGATCTCAATTCAAAACTAATATCTCATTACAATTGTAATTTAATTTTCTATTTCATCCCTCATACATTGTTTATACATGTATGTCTATTATATTAAACTTTTGTTTAATAAAGGCATTTGAAAAAAATGTTTTGGTGTACTCATTGGTAGCAACCAAGCCAAATAATATGTGGTATAAAGCTAGATGACCATGTTTAAACATGCACCATATTTTACTACCGTATATACTCGAGGCACCTACTTTTGCCACAAAAAACTGGGAAAACGTATTGACTCAAGCATAAGCCTAAGGTGGAAAATGCAGCGCCTACTGGTAAATTTAAAAAATAAAAATGGATACCAATAAAATTACATAGGCAGGTATAGTCAGTTTAATGTTCCCCATAGGCAGGTATAGGCAGTTTAATGTTCCCCATAAGCAGGTTATAGGCAGGTATAGGCAGTTTAATGTCCCCCATAGGCAGGTTATAGGCAGGTATATGTCCCCCATAGGCAGGTTATAGGCAGGTATATGTCCCCCATAGGCAGGTTATAGGCAGGTATATGTCCCCCATAGGCAGGTTATAGGCAGGTATATGTTCCCCATAGGCAGGTTATAGGCAGGTATATGTCCCCCATAGGCAGGTTATAGGCAGGTATATGTTGTTCATGGCAGGTATAGGCAGGTATATGTCCTCATAGGCAGGTAATAGGCAGGTATATGTCCCCATAGGCAGGTAAATGTCCCATAAGCAGGTTATAGGCAGATATATGTCCACATAGGCAGGTATATGTCCTCCCTATAGGCAGTTATAGGCAGGTATATGTCCCCCCCATAGGCAGTTATAGGCAGGTAATAGGCAGTTATATGTCCCCATAGACAGGTATATGTCCCTATAGGCAGGTTATAGGCAGGTATTTGTCCCTATAGGCAGGTATTTGTCCCCATGGGCAGATTATATTAAGGTAAATATCCATTATAGGCAGTGTTTAAAAAAAAAATACAAGCACTTACCTCTCTCTCTTGCTGCTGCAACTTCCGGGCGCTCCGTCTTCTGGCACAGGCGACGTGATGTCACGCTGTCTGTGCCGTAAACTCCGGACAGCCACAAGTCTGCGGCTGTCCGGAATCCACTGCGGAGCAGGGAGCACTCGCTCTCTGCAGTGGTATATTCACCTGTATGCGCTCCCAGAGGAGTCGCATACAGGTGAAGAGATTGCCGACAGCTCCCGGGTCACAGCTGTCGTCTTACTCAGGATTCTGCTATATGCTCTCCCTTAGGAGTCGCATGTAGCAGAAGTGTCCCTGCCGGCGCACGGGCCTTGGTAGCTCCCGAGCGCCAACAGTGACTAGAGTATAAGCCGAGGAGGGACTTTTCAGCACATTTTTTTGTGCTGAAAAACTTGGCTTGTACTCAGTATAGGATTGAGCGATTATTATCGACAAAGTTGAAACCGGCACGGTTTTTATGCTGATCGGATTTTTCCGATCACATGATAATTTAGGTTAAAATCTGCGCATGATCTATTAATATTGCGCCATTTTCGGCGCTTCCTGTCATTTTGGTGGCCAGCAAATCAGCTTAGAGAATAGAGCAGGGTGAGCTGGGTGTGCGACATCATGATTGGGATGTGTATGGTTGTGATTGGCTGGAAAAATCACATGACCTAGTTTTACATAGAACAGCCCTTCCTGTTCATGATCAGTGTGTGTCTGTGTCTCATAAGAGCAGGACATGTGCTCGGTCTCTCTCAAAACAGCTCAGCGAAACTATTCTCTTTGATCACACAGACAACTATGCTTTTAGCTGTGAACATTAGAACTTAGGCAGATTAGAGATTTTCAGTTTTTTGTTACTTAGGCCGAGAATTTTAAAGGAGCATCTAGCGCTGTACAGCCACGGGGTGGGGCCGGGGGGGTGTGCGGGCGAACACAGACAGACAGGCTGGCAGTCAGGCTTTTGAAAGGAGAGTGGATAATTGTGCTGCCCAGACTCTGCTTTGTCCCTGCATTGAAATGGGTTTTTATTAACAGTTTTTGGCCAGTTTTTGGTGAAATATTAGCTTGTATTTTGTGCAGCCTGTACTTATATTAGGATACAGATCTTTTCTAGTAACTGCAGGTGTATTTGATAGGTGCAAAACTCACCTTTTATTATCTGTACACGATTTAATTAGGTTTTTTTTCACTTTGGCGCAGCTCAGTTTTGTTCAAAGACCCACTTTGTTCTTACAATAGGATACAGAACTTTTCTAGTCACCGCAGGTGTATTTATAGGTGCAAAAACCACGTTTTATTATCCGTACACAATTTAAATAGGTTTTGTTCACTTTGGCGCAGTCCAGCTTTGTTCATAGAGCCACCTTGCACTTAAATTTGAATACAGCAATTTTGTAGTCACCGCAGGTGTATTTATAGGTGCAAAAAACACCTTTTATTATCCGTATACATTTCAAATAGGTGTTTTTCACTTTGGTGCGGCCCAGTTTTGTTCATAGAGCCACCTTGCACTTAAATTTGAATACAGCAATTTTGTAGTCACCGCAGGTGTATTTATAGGTGCAAAAAACACGTTTTATTATCCGTACACAATTTAATTACGTGTTTTTCACTTTGGCGCAGTCCAGCTTTGTTCATAGAGCCACCTTGCACTTAAATTTGAATACAGCAATTTTGTAGTCACCGCAGGTGTATTTATAGGTGCAAAAAACACCTTTTATTATCCGTATACATTTCAAATAGGTGTTTTTTACACTTTGGTGCGGCCCAGTTTTGTTCATAGAGCCACCTTGCATTTAAATTTGAATACAGCAATTTTGTAGTCACCGCAGGTGTATTTATAGGTGCAAAAAACACCTTTTATTATCCGTACACAATTTAATTACGTGTTTTTCACTTTGGCGCAGTCCAGCTTTGTTCATAGAGCCACCTTGCACTTAAACTTGAATACAGCAATTTTGTAGTCACCGGAGGTGTATTTATAGGTGCAAAAACCACCGTTTGTTATCGTGGTGCGGCCCTAGTTTTTTTCAAATAGCCACGTTGTACAACAATTCTGATAGAAAAATTTTCTAGCAACTGTTCTTGTTTGTCATTGCTGCAAAAAACACAATTTCTCATCCGTGTAACTTCTGAATAGTTTTATTGGGCTCGTTGAATCTCAGTTTGGCGCAGATAGCGCACTTGTATGATATTTTGTTGAAAACTATCAATTCCTAGTCCTACTGGGCAGTTGTAAATCCCTGGGACTGAAGGAAGAACACTGTTGATTTTGTCTTATGGTTCTTCCACCAGACCGCATTTCACAGATATTCGCTAGAAACATTTCAGTTTCTAATCCTAGTTGGCTGTAGGAAATTAGAGGGATTTAAGAATAGCTGTGATTTGCCGTCTTTTAATAAGAGACTGTCAAAAACTCTTCAATACCTTAAATTTTTCTTTCTGAACATGGAGCGAAATGCAGATGGTAAGCGAGCAAAGAGGGGGGTAGGACATGGAGGTAGAGGTACGAGAGAAGGTGCTCCTTCCTGTGCTGGCGACAACACGCATGCCAGCGGATCGTCGGTTGCAGGACCGTCAGGCCTGTCATCGCTGGCTCAGGGCCCTGTGAATCTCAATAACGAACAGCGTTGCCAATCTGTTCTTCAGTGGTTAATGCAACCTGCATACTGCGGTCCAGGACAGGGATAGTCTATGTCCAGTTCAACTAAAATGGTGATTCAAAGACTCCTTTTTCCGGCACTTTTTAATCTGTGGGTTAGACAGGTTTAATGGTCATACTGCGGTCAAAGACAGGCATAGTCAATGTCCAGTTCAACTAAAATGGTGGTTCAAAGACTCCTTTTCCCAGCACTTTTTAATCTGTGGGTCAGACAGGTTTAATGGTCATACTGCGGTACAGGACAGATAGGCTGTGTTCACACGGCTTATTCCCGACGGATTTGTGAGCCGTATTGAGCTCACAAATCCGCCCTGAATAAGGGGCGGGACGGGGGCGGGGCCGGAGCGCGGCGGGGGCGCCGCTCCCGGCCCCATAGACAATGCATTGTTTACGGCGCGTACGCGCCGTAAATAATGTGCATGTCAGTTTCTTCCCGCCCGTCGGATTCGCCGAGCGGTTAGGAGCGACGGAATCCACTGTTCTCTATGAAAGCAGTGGATTACCGTAATGACAGCGACGGATTGGCGCCGTACTGCAGCGCAAATCCGGCGCGGAGTACGGCGCCAATCTGTGCCCAAATAAGCCGTGTGAACGAGGCCATATAGTTAATGTCCAGCTCAACTAAAATGGTGGTTAAAAGACTCCTTTTTCCAGCACTTTTTTAATCTGGGGGTCATGCAGGTTTGGGGCTCATGCTGTGGCCCAGAACAGGTATAGTCAATGTCCAGTTCAACTAAAATGGTGGTTCAAAGACTCCTTTTTCCGGCACATTTTTAATCTGTGGGTCAGACAGGTTTAAGTGTCATGCTGCGTTCCAGGACAGGGATATTCAATGTCCAGTTCAAGTAAAATGATGGTTCAAATCATACTGCCTTCTGGCACTTTTTAATTTGTGGGTGATGCAGGTTTAAAGAGAACCTGTCACATAGATTATGCCTCCCTTGCTGAGGCCAGCACAAGCTAGTGTCAGACCTGCTGTTTCCAGCACGGTGTCCCTTATTCAGTAAGATGCTGTAGTTTTCGTGTATTTAATGCTCAAATCTGCAGTTTTCAGCAAGAAGAGTCATTCGAAGAGTCCTTCAGACTGTCAGTTTTTTTCAAACCTGGCCAATCGGAGGCTAGCCCCGCCCGCCTCAACTGACAAGCCTATTACTTTGAATAGGTAGAAACATGTGAATAACTGTCAGTGGGCGGAGCTAGACTTTGGTGGGTGGGGCTAACACTTGCTCATGAATACGATTTGAGGGGTAAATGCTCTGAAACTGCTGCATCTTACAGAATAAGGGACACAGCGCTGGAAACAGCAGGTCTGACACTAGCTTGTGCTGTCCTCAGCAATGGGGGCATAATCTATGTGACAGGTTCCCTTTAAGGTTCATGTTGTGGTACAAGACAGGGATAGTGAATGGTCTGTGATTTTCTTTCTGTGGCTTTTATAACCTAAGTGTGTTGCCTAAGATGTAGCACGTATCCATTTGACTGTTGTGGATGTTAATTCCAGCTTCTTCAGCCCTGTTTGGGTGTAAGAATGAAGGTGTTGTTCCTCTCCCATAGACTTTAATGGTCATCGACGATAATCTATTATCGACTATCGGAAATCGTCTTGATAATTGCCGATATCGACCCGATGATGATAGTCGACGTAATCGCTCATCACTACTCCAGTATATACGGTACTTTAAAAAATAAATATTTTTTTTTCTGAGACCAGGAACTTGTTTTTTTTTCCACTGTAGTACTTTTGTGTTGGCTCATTGTTTGTGGGGTGAGGTATATAGTTTTCATTGATAATCAATTTGAACAATGTGTAACTTTTGATCACTTGTATTCCATTTTTTCTGAGATGTGGCATTGGGTATTCATTTTACAGTGTTTAGGGTATGTTCACACAGCATATTTGCGGGGTGTACTTTGATGCATAATTGCGCCAAAGCACGCCCTAAAAATACGGCAAATTCAAAACACTCATTGAGTGTTATGTAAAACGAGCGTATTTCCTGATGCCTACTGGGCGCCTGTAAAAAGAAGTGACATGTCACTTCTTTCGGGCATATATGTGCCGGGGAATTCTAAACTGAACGCTATGTGAATATATCCCTACAGTGCAAAGCAAATAACATGATAATGTATTAGATCTGACTTTTACAGACATAGCAATACCAATTGGTTTTTTTTGTGTACAGGATAAATAAAATGTTTGTTTTTGTTAATATTTGTAAAAAACGTTTAAACTTTTTTTATAGTATTTTTTTCACCCACCTGGTGGCCTGTATTGGATTGCTTGATACTATATGTACTATATGCTGCAGTGCTTAGGTACTACAGTATATAGGCAGTATAGGTACTACAGTATCTAGACATTTCATTGATCTTCTATTGTGTGCTGCCTATTGCAAGGTGATATTAGAGCATAATCATGGTAGCTATGGAGACCTTAATTAGGCCCCCAGCTGCCATGGTAACTGAACAGCACCCCATGAACTTATCGATATGCCATATATGTCTGTGAAGGGACAACCCCCTTTAAAGTATATTGGGAAATATAAAAAAAAAACACCACTTGCAAAGCCTTTTGGTTTGTGGAAGTTTTGCAGAAGATTTTTTTTTCCCAGAAAATAGCATTGCATTTGTTTCTGGTGTTTTTCACATTCACTTCGAAAATTGCATCTAAAAAAAGCAGCGTCACTCGGATCCAAAACGCATCCAACACACAGGTGCGTCTTTTGATATGTTTTGTCTGCAGCAGGTTCACACCCTATAGTTTTAAATAAGGCGCCTGCTGCATCTTTCGGATCAAGAATTGACACGTCAATCCTTAGAACGGACCCAAAAGACGCAATTAAACACACATCGGCAATCACTCTGAACGCCAATGTGTGTTTTACATTGCAAGCAATGTAAAATCACACTGCAGATTGTTAAATGCGTGTTTGGGTCCATTTAGCCAAGGGGTTCCCAAACTTCAGTCCTCACGCCCCACCAACAGGTCATGTTTTCAGGATATCTCACAGAATGCATTGACAATAATTAAGTCACCTGTGCAGCAGAATTAAATCACTTGTGCACTGCTAAAAAAAAGCCAGAAAACATGACCTGTTGGTGGGTCCTGAGGACAGGAGTTTGGAAATCCCTGATTTAGACAAATCCAAACACACATCTAATAACGTATGTTCACACAGGCTGAACTCGCATGTGAACTTGGCCTTATAGTCCTGGAGAGAGAGAGAGAGTAGATGCCTGTGAAAACAATGAACTTTATGATAAGCAAGTCTGGTTTTGTACTTATGTTTTATTTTGGTTTTGTTTGCTTGTTTTTAACAAGGTTTGGTACCAATCTTTTATTTGTTACACAATAATGTGCACTATCCTACCCAAACCCTACCTATGATCAGATACATCCTTTTGTCTAGATATCCTTGCTGCAACATATTGTGCATTTTTTCCCATGGCTTTGAAACACCAAAGGTATTTAACATCACATAAGTGTAGCATAGGATGAGGCACTAGGCAACATTTAAACCATCTTCCATTGATATATCTGAAGTCTCTAGCTTTTTGTATACTAGGCCTCATCATCGGAGGAAAGCTTGCCTCCTAACAGAATCTGAATTAAAGTCTGAAGTGATGCAGGTAAAAATAACAAATAACAGAAAGGTACAATGAAATAAATTAGACTACATGACTGAGTGAATGAGTGTCAGTGAAACTGTAAATGTGCTAATGAAAAGATGTGTATTCAGACACCTTATAAGAGCAGGGGGCAGGAAGGATTAAAAAGTGGTCTTAAGGGACATTTCCTCCTTGCCATTGAATCTTCCAGTCTGGATTCAAATGTATGCTAACGACTGCCAATACACATCCCAGCACAAAAATTAGTTGAAGGAACAGAACTGACCATTCAGTACATTGATCCAGGGGTTTTCTATTGTTGGTGGGGTTGTTATAAAGTATTTCCCCTTTACATAGTAATAAAATAAGTATGCAAACTGAGCTTGTTAACCACTTAAGGCTGTTTTTTTACCAGATTTTTGTATTTAGTTTTTTTCCTCCCCGCTTTCCAAGAGCCATGACTTTTTAGGCCTTATGTATGAAAACTGTCTCGCAGTAAGACTGTCTTTGTTACCTATAGCAACCAATCAAAGCTCAGTTTTCATTTTATATAGTGTTCTGAAAAAATAAAAGCTGATCTCTCATTGGTTACTATGGGCAACAAAGACAGTTTTCATACATTATTATTTTATTATTTATTATTATTATAATTTTTTCCACCGATATAGGTGTATGAGGCTTGGTATTTTGCAGCACAAGATGTACATTTTAATGGTACCATTACCCGTAACATATAATGTACTGGAAAATCTCCCAAAAATTGTTTGTGGAGTAGAGCCTGAGAAAAAAATGCAATTGCGCCATTTTTGTGGGGGTTTGTTTCTTTTGGGGTTCAAAGTTCGGTATAAATGACATAATATCGGTACGATTCTGATTACATCAAATTTATATAGTTTTCACTATACTTTACTACTGTTCAAAAGTAAAAATTTGCTTTGCATCACCATTTTCTGAGATCAATAACTATTATTAATCCTTCGGTAGAGCTGTGAAATTTTTTTTTTTTTCTGGGGTAAGATCTAGTTTTCATTGGTACCAATTTGAAGTGAATGTCACTATTTGATGCTTTTTTATTCCATTTTTTCTGGGAGTCAGGATGTTTTTTTTTCTTGTTTTCTGTTCATGGCATTCATGGGACATTTAAATAAATCAGATTTTTACAGATGTGGGCATACCTAGTATGTGCAACTTTTCATTTTTTTATTGGTAGCAAAAGAGGAGTGTTTTGATCTTTTAATAGCTAATATTCTTTTCTTTACTTATTTATCTTTTTATTATTTTTTACTTCAACATTTAGACCCCTTACGGCAGAGGTTTTCAACCTTTTTTTCTGTCACTGACCTCCAACTTCTGCCTTATTAGGGACTCCCAAAATCTTGGTAATCTAACAAATCAGTAGCGTTGTACCCAGTGAAAAGTGGGCAGTAGATGCGCATTAATATTAAACTACAAACATTATATAAATAATGAATTATATGAAATTACTACAGTTACTACAAACTACAGTTAGTGTTGTCCAGTTCAGTGTGATTGCCGTGCCTATTTATCACTGCACCTATGAGAACTATGGATTACCGTAATTTCGACACGCATCTTGCTCGTATTAGAGCGCAAATAAGTGGCGAAATTACGCCGTGTGAACATACCCTTAATGGAAAACCCGCGCAGCGGTCCCCACTGTCTGGAAAACATTGAGCATGTTCATTCTATGAATATGAACATCTCAATGCAAGGGGAGAGGGCCTTTCTCCGCAAGCAGTGGAGAAAAGCCGTCCCCCGGCGGCTGTGTGCACGGCCGCAAAACAGTGCAGGTACTGGTCGGGATTTCCGACCGGTATTTGCACTGTGCCGTGTGAACGGCCCCTTTTACTGCAGTTCTAACGTACTACAGTATATAGGCTTATAATTCACTACCTATTACACCCTGCCATTGATGTAGGTGTACATTCATGACAAGCACAAAAGCCTTTGCTAGGTTGCTATGGCGACT
Organism: Phyllomedusa bahiana; assembly: GCA_025379985.1. Lineage (NCBI taxonomy): Eukaryota > Metazoa > Chordata > Amphibia > Anura > Hylidae > Phyllomedusa > Phyllomedusa bahiana. Next base: position 22,064 of record JAODAL010034501.1, read on the forward strand.
GAACTGCACACTGAGATTGGGTCACGGGGGCTATTGGGTACTGCAACGGACCGCGGCCCTGTAGTTTAATCATTTATATTCTGTGGTAAATGATTAAATGGACGGGTTCGGAGCAGCCCTCAACCTCAGACACTAGTGGTGGGTGACGGCTGTATCTCACAGCTGGTGTCGGTCACGTATGGAATGGACATAGTGTGTAAGCATGCTCCATAAGCATCGTTAGCATCGTTTTTCTGTCTATTTTTTGTTTATGATTTATCTTTTTAATCATATTTAAATAAAAGTTGGATTATTTTACCTCACCCCGGATGATGCTAGATAAAGTTGCCTTTTTCTACGGATACCTGCTAGGGACATCTCCAGTCCCTCCGTGCACTCTGGAGGTTGTTACTTATATGAGAGGTGAGCTGACTGCAATGTTTGGAACATTCTGGTGATATGAGGTCAGTGTCGGACTGGGGGGTCTGGGGCCCACCCTACTGTTCATGAAAATATTACCGGCCTCTCGGGCATAAATGCGCCCATTTCACCACATAATACAGTGTGCAAAACAGAACTGTATTGTATAGTACAATTAGTACAAGTTAGTCACACATTTGTCAGTCTAACATATCATAGACACAGGGCTAAGTAGCTCCATCCAAAATCCCCCACCAGCCCATATACAATATCCCTCTCCACGTTTCCCTTGGTCACGCACCTCACCACCTTCTAACATAAACACCAGCAAGAAAGTAAAAGTGAAACTTCTATCATAGAGTCGATGTTCCCTCAGTTTTACAGGGACAAGTGTATACTGCCACTATACTCGTGCCGATATAACTTGCAACACCACCATATGGAGAGGCCTGGATGTGGCTCTATTGAGAGGTAAAAGAATAGTGTAGGGCTGCCCTATTTGAGATCACGTTGAAAGTCGTGGCAGCTTAAACATCTTTTTATCAAATTTTGTGAACCGAGAATCTCAAAATTTTTTCAACTATGATAGTAGAATAAATGCTTCTTTAGGGATTTCCACGTCATGTCTTGCCCTTTTTGCAGTAGTGTGCCGCTGGCAGTGGTGTGCGTGTGTACATGTATATATATGTGTGCCGCAGCCCTGCCAGTGGCACCCAGGTTCGCATATGTTTTTTCAGAAGTGTTTTTTGTGCAGAACCATACGTTATATTTGGTGTATATTGATTTTAACCTATATGGGGAGGAAAGGGTCCCTCCATTTTAATTTTCTGCACCTGCCCACTCTTACAAGCTGTCATAAGAGGTGCAGCTTGCAGGTTGGGTTTTTTTATTTATTTTTTTCTCTCTGATAAAGGAGGTCGGTTGACCCATTTGAGAGGCCTGGAGGCTCTATTGAGAGGTAAAAGAATAGTATAGGACTGCCCTATTTGAGATCACGTTGAAAGTCGTGGGCAGCTTAAACATCTTTTGATCAAATTATGTGAACCGAGAATCTCAAAGTTTTTTCAAGTATGATAGTAGCATAAATGCTTCTTTAGGGATTTCCACGTAATGTATTGCCCTTTTCACATAGAGGTCAGACACCAGCTCAGGTCACATCACATTACAGTGAATACAGCACTGATCCAATATAGAAGTAAAATAACCCCTGAAATCAGGGACTCACCGGAGACGTCATATTAAGGCAGTTAAGGCCTCCTTTAGGTGGTATACAGGCAGTTAGGGGTCTCCTTTAGGTAGTATACAGGCAGTTAAGGCCTCCATTAGGTAGTATACAGGTAGTTAGGGGCCTCCTTTAGCTAGTGTGCAGGAAGTCAGGGCCCCCCTTTAGCTAGTGTGCAGGAAGTCAGGGCCCCCTTTAGCTAGTGTGCAGGTAGTCAGGGTCCCCTTTAGGTAGTCAGGGCCCCCTGTAGGCAGTCAGGGCCCCCTTTAATTAGTCTGGGCCCCCTTTAGGTAGTTAGGGCCCCCTTTACTTAGCAAGGGCCCCCTGTAGGCAGTCAGGGCCCCCTTTAGGTAGTCAAGGACCCCTTTCATTAGTCAGGACCCCCTTTCATTAGCCAGGGCCCCCCATAGGCAGTCAGGGCCCCCTGTAGGCAGTCAGGGCCCACTTTAATTAGTCATGGACACCTTTCATTAGTCAGGGCCCCCTGTAGGCAGTCATGGCCCCTTTTAGGTAGTCAGGCCCCCCTTTAGGAAGACAGGGCCCCATGAAGTTAGTTAGGGCCCAAGGTAGGAAGTTAGGCCCCCTTAAATTAGTCAGGGCCCCCTGTAGGTAGTCATGGTTCCCCTGTAGACAGTCAGGGCCCTGTGTAGGCAGTCAGGGCCCCCTTTCATTAGCCAGGCCCCCTGTAGGCAGTCAGGGCCCCCTGTAGGCAGTCAGGGCCCCGGTTAATTAGTCTGGGCCCCCATTAGGTAATCAGGGCCCCCTTTAATTAGTCAGAGCCCCCATTCATTAGCCAGGGCCCCCTGTAGGCAGTCAGGGCCCACTTAATTAGTCACGGCCCCCTTTAGGTAGTCAGGGCTCCCTTTAAGTAATAAGGGCCCCCTCTAGGTAGTCAGAGCCCCCTTTAGGTAGTCAGGGCCCCCTGTAGACAGTCAGGGCCCCCTGTAGGCAGTCAGGGCCCCCTTTACTCAGCCAGGGCCCCCCGTAGTCAGTCAGGGCCCCCTGTAGGCAGTCAGGGCCCCCTTTCATTAGCCAGGGCCCCATGTAGGCAGTCAGGGCCCCCTTTAATTAGTCAGGGCCCCCTGTAGGCAGTCAGGGTCCCCGGTAGGCAGTCAGGGCCCCCGGTAGGTAGTTAGGGCCCCCTGTAGGCAGTGAGGGCCGCTTTTAATTAGGGCCCCCTGTAGACAGTCAGGGCCCCCTTTCATTAGCCAGGGCCCCCCGTAGGCAGTCAGGGCCCCCTGTAGGCAGTCAGGGTCCCCTTTAATTAGTCAGGGACCCCTTAATTAGTCAGGGCCCCGTAGGCAGTCAGGGCCCCTTTCATTAGCCAGGCCCCCCTAAAGGGAGTCAGGGCCCCCTGTAGGCAGTCAGGGCCCCCTTTCATTAGCCAGGGGCCCCCCGTAGGCAGTCAGGGCCCCCTTTAATTAGTCAGGGCCCCCTGTAGTCAGTCAGGGTCCCCGGTAGGCAGTCAGGGCCCCCGGTAGGTAGTTTAGGGCCCCCTGTAGGTAGTTAGGGCCCCTTTCAATTAGGGCCCCCTGTAGACAGTCAGGGCCCCCTTTCATTAGCCAGGGCCCCCCGTAGGAAGTCAGGGCCCCCTGTAGGAAGTCAGGGTCCCCTTTAATTAGTCAGGGACCCCTTTAATTAGTCAGGGCCCACTGTAGGGAGTCAGGGCCCCTTTTAGGTAGTCAGGGCCCCCTTTAGGTAGTTAGGGCCCCCTGTAGGTAGTTAGGCCCCCTGTAGACAGTCAGGGCCCCCTTTCATTAGCCAGGCTCCCCCTAGGCAGTCAGGGCCCCCTGTAGGCAGTCAGGGCCCCCTGTAGGCAGTCTGGGCCCCCTTTAATTAGTCAGGGCCCCCTGTAGGCAGTTAGGGCCCCCTGTAGGTAGTCATGGTCCCCTGTAGACAGTCAGGGCCCCCTTTCATTAGCCAGGGCCCCCTAGGCAGTCAGGGCCCCCTTTAATTAGTCAGGGCCCCCTTTAATTAGTCAGGGCCCCCTGTAGGCAGTCAGGGCCACCTTTAGGTAGTCAGGGCCCCCTTAACGGTTGTCAGAGGGCCCCATTTAATTAGTCAGAGCCCCTTTCATTAGCCGGGCCCCTGTTACGGGCAGTCAGGGCCCCCTTAATTAGTCAGGGCCCCCTTTAGGTAGTCAGGGCCCCCTTTAATTAGTCAGGGCCCCCTTTAGGAAGACAGGGCCCCCTTTAAGTAATCAGGGTCCCCTCTAGGTAGTCAGGGCCCCCTGTAGACAGTCAGGGCCCCCTGTAGGCAGTCAGGGGGGGCCCCACTTTTTTTTTTTATTTTCCATTAGCCAGGCCCCTGTTGGCAGTTCAGGGGCCCCCTGTAGGTGTTTAGGGACCCCTGTAGGCAGTTAGGGCCCCCTTTAAATAGTCAGGGCCCCCTTTAGGTAGTCAGGGCCCCCTTTAAGTAATCAGGCCCCCTTTAGGTAGTCAGGGCCTCCTTTCATTAGTCAGGGCCCCCTTTCATTAGCCAGGGCCCCTTTAGGTAGTTAAAAAACAAAGCAACAGCCACTAACCTTGCTCCCGCTCCTGGCGCTCCGAGCTGCCGCTGGCTTCTACTGGCGCCCTGCATAGGCGGCGCGGTGATGTGACGTCACTGCGCCTCCCACATCACCAGTAGGGGCCGGCGCCTGGCAGGCTTAATGCCTAGCGCCTTAGGCCTGCCAGGGCGATTAGCGGAGCGGAGCACTAGCGGCGCTCGGCTCCGCTGACACCGCACAGCCCTGGGAGTCGGGCCCTGTCTCTGAGCGCTCGGGAAGCAGGTCCTGGGCGTTCGTTCAGTGACAGGATGCGTGGCCGGGCCCCGGGGAGCGGCAGCACTGCCTCCGGGGCCCACAGTAGCTCGGGGCCCACCGGTTTATCCACCTATCCCCCGGCGGCCCAGTCCCAGCCTGTATGAGGTCATATTGTGTGGGTATTATTGGTCTTTGTTTAGTCGTATTGTTGATATTAGTCTTGTTGGTATACTGGTTTGTACAGTAAAAGTATGCTGATATTTGCTGCTTGTATATCGTCTAAAAATGGTACAACCACATGGTTTGAACATATTGTTATACTTTGGATCCTATATTTGATTCTGTCTATTATTCTATTCTGTAAAAACTCCTTCTTATCATCTATTACTAATCTTTCCTTACCTTTATCAGGCAATTTTTTAGGGCAACTTTCTTAGTCATTTTTTCACTATTTCTATCACTAAATTTATCATGGCACTCAGCCTTCGTTGCGCATATGGACGGGAAAGTCCCAAGCACATATTTACATTTATTACTATTTATTACATAGTAGTTACATAGTATGGTATAAAAAAGACATATGTCCATCAAGTTCAACCAAGGGTGGGGAAACTGTGGGTGAAGGGAGGGAGATAAGGAGTTTTTAACCCCTTAACGACCCTGGACGCATGAGTACGTCCCAGGGCCGCTAAGGGGCTTTGCAGGGGGATCGCTCCGCTAACACCCGGCAGTTAATAGCGCCGGCGGGTTGCTCCGCACGCTGGCGCTGTTTTTACAGTCAGGAGCACCGCGGCAAGATGGCCCGCGGCGTCTGAAGATGAATGTAGATCGGTGACGGACACGGCGGGTGGAGGGAGGCCATGTGAAGGGCTCCAGTCACTTACACTTTCCAAGTTTGCCCAATTCCAGCCGATAGATCAGGAAGTGGGGAAGCTGCCATCTTTGTACACCCTAATGCAGTGCCGATGGGGCACTATCCAAAGAAAATCTGATACAGGGACGAACACGTTCCCAAGTGGGTACATAGAAGATAACTTGGTTATTAACATCTCTTCGTTAAATCTATCTCCCCTGAACTTAGCCTTTGTTACAACGGGGCTTGTCTTTTGTCCCACTGAGATGAATCATCTGGTGTGGTTCTGACATCTTTCAAAATATGAGCAAGAGCTTAGATACTTTTATCGCACATTACGTTTAAAAGTCCATTTTTGGCTCTAATCCACGTGACAGTTGGGAGAGAGTTGAGGCAGAGACATCTGGAAAAATTTTCTGTTTATGACTTTAGGTCTAAGGGTCCTGCAGTAACGTTAATCCTCACACAGCACATGGTGTTGTTGCCGTTATTTCTTGATAGATGGAGTTATCAGAAAAAGTTTACAGGATACATTTTCATTTGGTAGTTTATTGTCTTCTGTGTTTGGAAGTAGTGAGTTATTGAGATTTAACCGTATGGGGAATTTTAGTTCTGTTGTTAACAGATGTCTTTGCGGGTGATTGGGGGAGCAGGGGTGTTATACTCTGTCGTGTGTGGTGGCAACATGTGGGGGGTGTGGGGGGGGGGGGGGGGGGGGGGTTTTCTATATCTTCACTGGGGGGGGGGGGGGGGTTTTGGGTGGTTCTTTGTTTCTTCGGGGGGTCTGGGGGGGTGGGGTTTTATTTATGGGGGGGGGGGGGGGGGTTTATGGGGTGGGGGTTGTTATCTATCTTCGGGGGTTTAAGAGTTGGGGGGGGTTTAATTTTTATATGAAAACCTTTTTTTTTTTTTTAATTTTTTTTTTTTTTTTTTTTTTTCAACAAAAAAAAACAAAAAATTTTTTTAAAACAACAAATTTTTTAACAATATAGAAAAACAAATACATATTAATTTTTTTTTTTTTTTTTTTTTTTTATAATAAAAAATTTTTTTTTTTTAATAAATTTTTTTTTTTTTAATTTTTTTTTTTTTTTTAAATTTTTTTTTTTTTTTTACACTAATCCAAGTTTTAGAAATAAAAAAAACCAATAATTTTTTTTTTTTAAAAAATATTTATAAAATAAGGCGGCAACTTGCCTGATGGAAACCACCTATCAGAGACTAGATAAGGTCCTTGACATCGGATCAGGGCAAGATACGGTAGTATAGATAGATATTGGTCAGGACAAAAACTATAGATCAGCAAATATATATTTTTACGATGAATATCGATCTGTCCTGTTTTTTTACGTGCTTCCAAAAGTACATAAGAGCCTTGAAAAACCACCTGGTCGTCCAATTGTGGTATCTACCGATTCGGTATTTAGCCCAATTGCGAAATTCCTTGAAAAAATATTAGCACCTTTAATTCAGACTTCCGCCTCATTTGTTTTGGATACCTCACATTTCCTGAACATCATACAGGAAATAAGACAAATCCCAGTAGACGCTTTATTAGTGTCCTTTGATGTTGTTAGCCTGTACACATCCATTGAACATAGGGGAGGTGTGCAGGCTACATCAAAATTACTCAGTAATTCAAATTTAAGTGTGGATGAACAGGAATTTTGTCTTGAATTGTTGACCATTGTCCTGACGGAGAAGTATTTTCTCGGGGGAGAGGTGTATTATAGTCAGCGAAGAGGGACCGCTATGGGCTCGAATGTTGCCCCTCCATATGCTAATGCATTTATGAAAGATTTTGAGGAGACATTTGTATATGCAACAGTGGAATTTCAACAACAGATGTTGATATGGAAGCGTTATATTGATGACATTTTTTGCGTGTGGAGGGGCAGCATTCGAGACCTCCAAAAATTTTTGGAACTTTTGACTTCCTTGTGTGTGGGACTGCAATTTACAATGGAGTTTGACATTCAACGACTTCATTTTCTGGATACTATGGTGATCAAAGATGGTCAAGGTTTTTTGTCTACTGACATTTACTCTAAACCTACTGATAAAAACAGTTTATTAGACTATAGAAGTTGTCACCCTGCAAATGTTAAGAGATCGCTACCCAAATCACAGATTACACGTGTTCATCGTATAGTATCAGACCCATTGGTAAAAAATGGCAGGATAGAGGAGATGAAGGATAGTTAGGAGACGACATTATCCAGAACAATTTTTGAAGTCGGCAAAAATTCAGGGCGTTACAACAATGGTACGAAACAGAGAATGTAGGAGAGTTCCATTCATTAATACACACCACCCATTGATGAATAGGGTTTACCAATGTATCAGAAAGAGATGGCCCCTATTAAGTGAACATTACCCAGGAATAGAGGAGTTTCGTAACCTAGTAATGATCTGCTCAAGACGCCCTAAGAATATTAGGGACTCCTTGATAAGAGCTGATATTGGTCCCCTAGAGACGTTGCCAAAACAAATGACATTAAGCAACCCTAGAAAAGGCACTTTTGCCTGTCTGCGCTGTGCGCATTGCGCCAATGTAATAAAGGGAGAGTTTGTACAACACCCCCACACCGGTAGGAGCATTAGGGTGAGAGGCTTTTTTACCTGTGATTCCTCTGCGGTAGTTTACCTCTTGAAGTGGAAACTTACATACAAGAAAATTCAGCTCACCGCTTCAAAGATGGATTGCACGGATCCTCCGGGCAGGGAGGAGTGTAGAGGCAACAGGAAAAAGGAATGTATCCAGCAATCCAAAGGCCAATATTTAAAAGATACAAATTTAGTGCAGCATCAGTAAATATGCAGGCTGCATGCCCAGGTATAAATGGACGGAGACGCGTTTCGGGGGATCACCCCCTTCTCATGGCTGTCTTGCATATTTTATGAGGCTGCAATAAAAGTTTGTTCTTTTAAATTTTGGCCTTTGGATTGCTGGATACATTCCTTTTTCCTGTTACCTCTTGAAGTGCCCTTGTGGGCTGGCTTATGTGGGAGAAACAATGCAGAGGGCTAAAGATAGGATCGCATGCCACAAATCAACCATTAGATGCCAGGAAGGACCTGGTTACCGATTACCAGCACATTTTATGGAGGCGGAAAACATACCCGGTAGCGAAATTGCGACTTCCAGTTTTTAGAGCAGATTAAACGCCCCGTAGAGGGGGTAATCAGATTAAACTTTTGAAAGAGCGAGAATCGTGGTGGATACATCATTTAGACACCCTGACACCAGGGGGGTTAAATCGCGAGTGTGATTTCGTATTTAAGTGATCCTTTATATTGATTATGTGGGGAATTTTCTCTTTATAGATTGAACATCTTGGCTGGGGTGAGCATGATGTATATGTTATATGGATACTAATATTGTTATATGGATACTAACAATGTAATGTCCTGTTATCTGTATATAACATTTTGAGATTGTACATTTTTCTATATATTTGTTGTATTATTTGTGTGGATATACCTCAAAGGGGTACGCATGACTTGGCCACTTTATATAACACTTTGGATTACAAGTTTTTCCAGTAAAGGAGTTATGGGGACAATATTTTGATTGTATATGCAATGCATTAGGCTGTATTACCAATCGTGCCCCCTAGTGGTCAAACACCATAGGGGAACTAAATGTTACAGTAAAAAAAAAAAGAAAAAATTTAAAGTGCAAAAAAAAGGTATTAAAATTTCAAATCACCCCCCTTTCCCATTTTTCAAATAAAATCATTAAAATAATAAAAAAGTTACACATATTTGGTATCGCGCGTCCGAAAAAGTCCGATCTATAAAAATACTAACATCAATTTCCTGTTCGGATTGAACACCGTAGAAGAAAAAAAATTCCAAATGCCAAAAATGGAATAAAAATGATCAAAAAAGTCGCAATCATTCCAAACTGCTAGCGATAATAATTACACTTCAGCCCGCAACAAATGCACCCTTACTGACGTCCGTAGGTGTTAGTACACAAAAAAGTTATTGGTCGCACAAAATGGCGTCGTAGCGCAAATTTCAAAAAAGAAAATGTTTGGTAACTTTTTTTACGGTACCAATAAACATAAACGGAAACAACGTGTTTTGTATTGCCGGATGCGTAACACCTGTTGGACATACCGATAAACATTATATTTATGAAGATTGAACGCCGTAAAAGCCAAAATACCACCAGAAACATGGTGAAAATACATTTTTTTTCACCAATTTGTCCCACACTATCGGATTTTTTGTGGTTTCCATGTATTTTCTATAGTTTGTAAATAAATTTTGTAAATAGGACCCACCTTTAGAAAGTACTTCTTTGTAACCGCAAAATAAAAGCCCTCATGTGTCTATGTAGGTGGAAAATAAAAAAGTTATGGCTTTCAGAAGGCGGGAGGAAAAACGAAACGTGTCACCAACAAAAAAGACGGGTCTTAAAGGGGTTTTGCCAGGACAAGCCTTATCTGCTAAGAAGCAAATGTAAAACAAGCACGGAGCTGAGAGAGAGAGAGAGGAAACACAGACAGAGGCCAGAGCTGGCATAAGGGATCATTGTGACATGTTCACTGAAATAAAGTAAACTACAACTTGTGGATTCTGTATACAAAATGACAAGCTTTTCCACAGCAGCATGAAAGCTTCTTCATGTTCTCTGTCATCAGATAAAGCACGGGATCTACTCAACGATACATCACCACTAACAACTAGTTAATTCTGTATCACAAAACCTACATCATATTTCTACCGGTGCCCTTGAAAGCTTCTGCAGTCTCAGTCTCATCAGATAAGAAGCTTTTCTGCGCAAGCCACGTCCAGCAGCTTTTGTCAGGCTTGTATATAATACAAAACTTTGAAGTAAACCAAGGGCATGTAAGGAAGGCTGTAGTTCTCAGGCTGCAATATTTGTTATCACATATATTTAGAAAAGTGATTAAAAACCCATTTTGGAGGATCCCACGTCAACATTACATCGTGGCAAAACCCCTTTAAGGGGTTAAAGCCTAGATTCCCTACTGATGAAGACTTTGAAACCCATAAGGCAAGAACAAATCTGCTCATTGATTTCTAATCCCAGACTTGCCATCAGACTGGATCTAGAATTTTATAGGACTATATACATATAAATTTTTTTCAGTTTCAGGTGTTTTCTAAAGCATTTTCTTGAATAAATCGCAACTGTTCCTGCTTTACCAGTTCATCAGGCAGCTATTCACAGATTCACAGTTCTTACAGTGATGAAGGCTTTTCTCCATCGGTGATTGAATCCTTTTTTCTCTTAGGATGAACGGGAATGTCCCTCTTGTCTTTTTTGAGGGGGCTTTACATGAAATAGTTTTTTCCCCATTACTTTTTGTAGGCAACCATTTATAAAATTAATCATGTTCCCTGATTTTTTTAGTGCCGTCTTCTCAAGACCAAGTAAGTTCAATTCTTCTAACCTCTTATCTGCTAGCTACATGTATATTAATGGGATGAGAGACTGTTTGCCGTCTAGACTCCTGTCTAAGGCTCTGTCTACACTGCAATGGACAAAAATCGACTGGGAAAACCAAATACTAAAAACATTCATAAAACTGAGTTTTTTGTCCACTGCCTGTCAAAAGCTGATGAAAAAAAGCACGTTTTTTTTTTGCACGCTTGTTACGTGCGTATTTTGCTTCTCTTCAAGTCTGTTTTTTAATGTATGCAAAATTAGCCGTTGGATGTAACTCCCACCCTACAAAAAGGGGATGTAAAGCACATTTTGCTTTTATATGTAATATGGTAGTCGTTTTACGGATTTTGGGCAATAAAATTACTTGTTTTTGACGCCAAAAATACGCTTTTTAAATCCATTTTATTAGGGGATTTTTGGTTTAAAAAATTATTCACTTTTTGATCAAAATGGATTTTGGTCTACAATACTTTTTTTTAAATGGATTTTGCTGTTTAATAAAAATTCCCCGCTTTTGTCGAAAAAATAAAGCTTTTTAAAAGGGATTTTGACGCAAAAATATTTTTTTTTTTTTTTAGGATTTTGGTGTTTTAAATTATCTCACTTTTTTCGCAAAAAAATATTTTTTTTTATGGATTTTGGTGCTAAACTACATTTTTTTACGGATTTTAGCACCAAAGTCCTAAAAAATTTTTAGCCCCCAAAATGGGTAAAAACTATTTGCCTCAAAATCCGTAAAAAAACGTATTTTAGCGACAAAAGCAAGATAACTTTAATGTGGACAAAATCTGTAAAGAAACTTATTTTAACGCCGAAATCCGTAAAAAAAACTTATTTTTAGCATAAGCAAGAAAAATTTATTCCCAAAAAAAATCTTTCCAAGAAAAGGATTTTTGGGCCCAAAAACCCTTAAAAAAAAAGATTTCAGCGCAAAACCCTTAAAAAAAATATTTTTAGCGTCAAAAGCGAGTATTTTATACCAAAAATCTTGAATTGCAGAAAAAAAGCATGATCACTTTTTATGAATGGTACAAACGACCACATCAATATTTATCCAAAAAAAAATTTTTAAACCCTTTTTTAACACCCACTATTGGGGGATAACTCCTGGTGGGTTTTCATTGAAAAATCTCGGGGAAAAAAAGCCACTAAAAAAATCCCAAAAAGTCATGCTTACAAAGACTCTGTAGTTAAAATTTTCTGCCCGCTCGGCGTTTTTGCAAATGTTGCAAAAGCGCCCGTAAAAAAAATGGCAGCAGGATGTTTTTACTATAGAAGTCTATGGGAGCTGTTTTCAGTCATTTTTCCAGAGGTTTTAGAAAATGAAAAACGCTGAAAAAACTGACATTTTTTTTGTTCATTGGGGAAAAGAGCCCAATTCTGAGAGTTTAAAGGGGGGTTTTCTCATCAAAGGGTTGTTTTTATGCAAGTCACTTGCAATATATGTCCAATAACAGGTTCCTAAAATTCTGAGATACCCCTCTTGTATGGGCTGATCAGCCCTTGGGGCACTATAGGTACAGACCTGTTTTATCTATCCCCATAGGGCCCCCACTGGTTCTATAGTACGACCTGGCTTCTCTGCAGCCTAGTGGAAAACCGTAAACACCCCCCCGAAATTCAAAATGAAACAAGAAAAAAATTAGGTCTAGGTAAGATGAACAATGTATGGACAACCTTTTTACCCCAGTTTGTACGACACCACTTGTTTTTGTCTCTACACGAAATGTATCTACATTTAAAATTTTTTTTTTTTTTCAATATTCCCTGTTTGCAACATAAAACCTTCTGGGTTCTGGACGTGGTACTGTATCAATATTAAGAATTATTTTTAAAATTTATATTAAGCTAAGGGCAGAATACCTTGCTGTAAATTATGATTTACCTTTTTAATGCCACCCGTTTGGGGGTTCAAGGATATGTCCCTACAAGATGACAGGTTTTTAAAGGGGATATCAGTTTCACTTTAAAAAATTAACGAGAATAGATGACATTACCTGGGTATTTTTATACTTGCGTTTTGTCTAACTATACATGGAAATTAAAAATATGCCCATCAGAAAGGAATATCATTGGTCTGCTAAATACTGATGGCGACTTGATGTAATCTTTTTGATTCTATCCACCACTGACACTGACATGCTCTGTAGTATTTTATCATTTTGGACACAAACTTTCTGGGAGCTCAGTAGTATGTAAACCTCCTCCTTTGCTGCCTTCCATAAAGGAGCCCATACAAGTGGACCGAGCCCACCTGACCCAGCAAGAATAGAAATTCGACTTGGGGGAAAATTTGGTCCTACGTGCCGCTTGAGCACTGCCAGAAAATTTTCCCCAACATCCTCAACGTCCGGGATACACACGCATCTAGGTTATGAGGGAGAGGTGTTCCTAGGTTTGAATAATCCCTATAGTCCTTATCATGAGGGGCAACCGGTTCTGGAATCTTGTTTCAAGTTCCTGCTTTTCTGGACTCAGAATTAGCTGGGAATTTCTTGGACGCTTCCCTGGTGACTAAGTATCCGCTCTTGGGTGGTCCGCCGAGATAAATCTCCTCCATTAGCAGATAACTTCTAAGTGATTCCACTCGGTACCTTACAGAACCAGTGTCTTTTCATGTGGGGGCACTACACAAGGAGAACATTGCATTCTATGTGTTACCCTGTTCTTCCTCAGCAATTCTTCTAGGACTTCTGTGGCTGCAGCGCCATGCCCCTATGCGTTGGGACAAGACTTCCAGTCTCACTGTTTAGTGGCACCTTGCACAATGGGCCCCACTAATCCACTGATTCCTTCCAAGCCTCTACTGGGTCAGTGTTCTCTGTATCAGGACATCTTCTCGGAGAAGCAGATAGAGACCCTTTCACCTCATCACTCTTATGATTGCTCTATTGACCTGCTGCACGGTACCAGACCTTCCTGGGGCAGGGTCTACCCATTATCTGTTCCAGAGACTCAGGCCATGTCGACCTATACAAGAGAAACCCCAAGAGGGGTTTATCCGCAGGTCCTCTTTTCTTTGTTTAGAAGAAAGACGGTTCGCTGCCCCTTGCATTGACTATCGCGGACTCAATAAAATAAATGTGAAAAATTGGAATCCAATACCACTAATCACCGAGCTCCTTGACCGACTCCGTGTTGCCAGAATTTTTTCTAAATTGGACTTGCAGGGGGCTTATAATCTTGTTCGAATTTGTGAAGGCAGAGAATGGAAGACAGGCTTTAGTACTCAAGATGGGGATTTCAAATATCTAGTAATGCCTTTTGTTCTATGCAGTGCCCCGACGGTCTTTCAAGAATTTGTAAATTAAATTTTCCATGAACTTCTGTATTCTTGTGTTGTCATATACCTGGATGACATCCTGGTCTTCTCTCCTGACCCAGAATCCCATTGTAGACATGTGTGGTAGGTGCTTAGTCTAAAAGAAAATCGTCTTTATGTCAAACTTGAGAAGAGCACCTTCCATCAGTCCAGTCTGCTCTTCCTTGGGTACATCATCTCAGATCAAGGACTACAAATGGACTTTGCCAAATTGTCTGCCATCTTCCAGTGGCCCCAAACATTGGGGCTCCAGGCCATATTGCGCTTCTTGGGGTTCACCAACTATCACCGGCAATTCATTCTGCATTTTTTCTACCATGGTGGCACCCATTGTGGTGCTCACCTAGAACAATGGCAACCGCAGACTATGGCCACCAGTGGCGGAAGAAGCATTCTTCCAGTTAAAGTCGGCCTTTGCCTCTGCACTTTTCTTGTCTCAACCTGACATGGAGAAACCCTTCCTCCTCTAGGTTGATACCTCTTTTGTGGGTGTGAATGCGGTCCTCATGCAGAAAAGTCCAAAAGGCAAGACTGTCACATGTGGATTCTTTGCCAAAACTTTCACTCCAGACTGAAAGAATTATACTATCAGGGATCGTGAACTATTGACCATAAAGCTGTCCCTGGAAGAGTGGAGCCACCTCCTGGAGGTGGTTTGTCATCCAGTTAATATATTTACTGACCACAAGAATCTCTTGTACTTCCAGTTGGTTCAATGTCTAAATCCATGTCAAGCTAGATGGTCCCTCTTCTTCTCCCGGCTCAATTTCTTGATCCACTAGCGACCTGCATAGAAGAACATCAAGGCCAATTTCTTCTCCTGGGCCTCGGATGTTAGTGGTGAAGAAGTAGCTCCTCGGCACATCGTACCTCCCGAGTGCGTGATCTCCCCAGCTTCCATATACCGTCACGTATTCCTCCAGGAAAGACTTATGTACACCCTGCTCTCCGGAAAAGAATTCCAAAATGGGGACATTGCTCTCGGGTGGCTAGGCATCATGCAATACGAAAATCTTGTCTATTTATATCTCGTTTCTATTGGTGGCCAAAGAATTTTTGGAATCTTGTATCACTCGTGCCTGCAACAAGACGCCACGCCTGCAGTTGGCAGGCCTGCTGCAACCTTCCCAACCCTATTACCAAAAATCTGTGGTCTCACATTGAAATGGACTTTGGTGGTCACAGATTGAATTTTGAGGATGTCATACTTCATACCACTACCTGGATTGCTCTCTGCTCCACATCTAGCCAGCTTCTTCTTCCAGCACATCTTTAAGTTTCACGGACTCCCCCAGCAGATTGTCTCAGATTGAGGGTTCTAATTTGTGTCAAGATTCTGGCGTGCACTGTGCTCTCAACTACATATAAAATCAGACTTTTACTTCACCTATTATCCTAAGACTCAAGGACAAGTTGAGAGGGTCAACAAGGTCTTGGGCAATAACTTACGCCACTTTGTCTCTACGCGTCAAGACGACTATTGCAGCTTGTGCCCTGGGCAGAGTTTTCCTGCAACTCCTTAAATTCTGATTCTGCTGGTCCCTCCCTGTTTTTTATAGTCTAAACATTTTATTTAAATTATTTTCATTTAAATACATTCTTTGCCTTTTTATTTAAAAATGTATAAAACGATGACCCAAATGGGCCAAAAGGGAAACCGTTTTAAAATGGAAATGATACAGAAAACATGACTGTGCTAAACTCCAATCCCTCTACTCCCTTAAAAACATTCCTGTGGCTCATCTTCTTGGGTTGCAGGTTATGCAGTTTAAGCTGCACAATACAGACCAAAACTGTAGCATAACCTCCAGGAGGATGGTTCTCTACCCCTCCCCAAGTGTTGTCTTTAGCTGTGCTCATATCCCTTGGTCGGGGTCTCATTGACCCCAAAAAATACAACCCAACCCCTATCACCCCCCCAATACCTCCCCAATAAAAAACCAACCCCATCGCGTTTTTTTCAAAGGTGGGAGATGTTTGTTGGAAATTCCGCAAGAGGGGCCCACCCAAAGGAGGTCATCATGGCAGTCTTGACTTGATGGAGAAGTAAAGGGAGAGTTAACGATTCATCAGAGAAAATGTCATCTGTGAGTCCTTGGATGTAACTGCACGGTTATCACTGCCTTGGGACAACCCTTGACTCTTCCCTGTCCTTCAACCATAAGCCTGCCCCCTCTTGTCCCCTCCCCCTGAAAAATTTTCAGAATTGCTTCTTTTTGATTCAGGTCCCAAAATTGCTTGTTCATGCCCCATAAATTTCATGTCTGGATTATTAAAAACACCCCTTTCTGTGACCTTCCTTAAATACTCTTGCCCATCCTAACTCCACTCCCTGGGACCCACCCTCTCCCCCCCGCTATGTTTTCGTCTTCCCTCTATAATTGCCAAAAACTAGAAAAACTCACCAAATTTTTTAAAAAGCACGCTAGAGGTTCGGATAGAGGTAAATAAGAATCTGCAGTTTAAAACCCGGTTTTGATTTTAAATTTGAGTAAGTAGGTGGGCCTTTTTTATGACGATGCCCCCCCCTCCCCCCCCCTGAAAGGAACAACCCTTCTTATTCCCCTAGGAAAATACAAAAAAAACCAAGGGGGACCCCGGGGGTCGTTTCTTGGAATAAATCCTCGTAGAGATGCGTAGGATAAAAATAAAATTTTATTCCATAAAATATTAAGGAAAAATATAAAGGGAATATTGCTCACCTACTTGGTTGCCGGAGAAGTGGGAGATGGGAGCCATCTTGCGAAAACAGGTGGGGAAAAAATTATTTGCACCCCCAGCACTTGTGAATTTTTTGTTTTTTAAAACTTTAGCTTTTTAAAAATTATTTTTTAAAAGTCCATTTTCAAAAGGTAGACTTTTAACATTCAGCAAGCTTTCCCGCGCGTTTCGGGAGGCGTGCCCCTTATTCTGGTGTGTGTCGGTTCCTCTTTCCTTTTTTGGGTTTTGGGAAAAAATACACGAAAAATTTTAAAAAATATATGCAAACAATAAAAGCCTTTTATTTGGTATGGTATAATTCCCTGCTATAATGGCGTCTTTAATAGTGAAACATGATGTCATGGGCTTATTTAACCCTAATAAATTTCTAGTTTTGGGCGGAATATCCACCATGCTTCCGGGGATAGAAGTTTTTTTGTATTTCCTCCTTTTCTGGTCTAGTCTCCCCTAAATTTACGTTGGGTAAATGTGCAGTATTCCCCTGCTGACTTTCCAAAAGTGGGTGAGGCCATAGAAAATTTTGCTGTGGGTGTTTTTTTTAATTGTTAATGTCGCAAATTCTGGTTTTTTAAATTTTGCTATGAAAAACCCCTTTTGAAAATTTTAAAAAGGGAACATGGATTAGATTTTTACGTTTTTGTATTGCAATTGGAAATTCGTTAAATTTTTTTAAATTTTTCCCCTGAAAACCATAGAAGAAAAACCCCTTTGGCTTTGTGATCTTTGCCTTTGTTCACCTTTTTGTCGTCCCACAGCAAAAAAAACCTTTGGGGTTCAACCAATTTTTGCTGTAGCCTTTCTTTGTTTTAAAAAGGCTTGGAGACAGTAGTTCCCCTAATTGGGGGCCCTTTTTGAAATAAATTGATTTTTTAACAGGGTCCGCATTTTTTTTTTGTCGATTAAAAAGGTAGTTTGTTTTTAATAATTCTAAAAATTTTTGTTGTATTGTGCACTATTTTTTGTATAAAGACTATATTTTTCTTTTTGTTTCTGTTGTTCTTTTTTTCTGTCTCAATAGGTCTTCTCTTGTGATTTTAGCCCCCTTTTTTTATGGTGTTTTTTAAAGTTTTTAGTTAGCCTTCTGTCTCAATCTTTTGTCACTTTTTCTTTTTGTTCTTCGAAATTTCTTTCGTGGAAGAATTCTTTTTGGGGAAATTAGCTGCCGTATGGAATATTTTGTTTGTGTTTGGAGTGAGAGTCTTTTTTAAAAATTGGTTTTTTGAAGTAATTTTCCTATTGGAGTCACTAAAATTTTGATCATTCTCTGTGCCTAAAGGTACACATCAAAAAAAAGTAAGGTCTTAGCCTTTGATGTGAATTTTTAAAGTTGTAATCTTTTTTGATTTTATATTTGGAAAATTCCACGATGTTTGCCCATCCCCCTCCCACACCAGGAGGGGCCCCTCAATGTCCCTCCCTTTCCCCCTGAGTGGGAGGAAAAGGGGGAAAACCCACCGGAAATAAATTCCTCCTCCCATGCACCATTAATGTTCGCGAGGTGGGGGGCTTTGGCCCATTGACGGCCTCTTTTTTGAAGATAAAATTCCCCTTCAAACAAAAATAGTTGTTTTTTAACAAAAATTTACGACATGATATGAACTCATTAAACATCTGCATAGGGCTATGGTTCCAAAAAATTCTCCCTTTTTAAAAAGCCCTGTCATTGGGATTTTAGGATAAAGCCCACCACATCACACGAAGCCATGAAAAACTTTTTTTCCATTGTATTTTTACTAGCTACACTAAAATTTTTGTATCACGTATATAACCGGTGTCATGAAAAAAGAGGGTGAAGAGTGTTTATCCAATTGCCCAATGTTTCAGTAACGGATCCATGGGGCCCTTACTATAACTCTTAATTGGTGGGAATATCTCATTTTTTTTTTGTTTTTAGGGGGGAAAAATCCAGAAAAGGGGGGATTGGGGTATGTACAAAAACTTATCTCTAACTCTTGGGGAATGGCGCCCCTATATATACCTCTTAATAATCGTTTTAATTTTTTTTGGATTTCTTTCCCTGGGCGCCCCTTTAACAGAGTGTTGTGATCGATAATTTGATTTTTTTAATTTTTTTTTTATAAAAAACCCCATTTAAACTACTACCCCCTCCCCTTGTCAAATGGTCTACAAATGATCCGTATTTTCTGAGTTGTTTTATGCTTTTTGTTTTTTTATTAATGTTTGAAAAAAATTATATTTTGTTTTGATCATCTTTATCCTATAAAATTTTTTTTAAATCTTTTTTCCCCATTTTTTTGAAAAACCCTTCCATTCCAGGGGGGTTTGTTTTTAAGGGGGGAAAAACTTCATTCTTTTTTGAAAGATGGGAAAGGCCCCACTTTGAGGGAGTTCGTTCTCCAAATGTTTGCAAGAGTCAAATTGAGTTTCTTCATAACTGTAAAGGTGTCAAATTGTGGATTGAAAGATGTCATTGTTTGAGAGGGTTCTTCTGGTTAAAGTCCTGTTATTAGATGAAAATTATCCTGGAAAAAATGGTTTTTTAAAGGTTAAAAGTTGGGAAATTTTGCATCAAGTAGTGTTTTGAAAAGGGCAAAATTTCAGTCGGTACATATCCCAAACCCCTTTGGGTGTAAAGAATTTTGGGGTTTGGGTAAGGGTAAGTTGAAGTTGATAACTGGGGGTTTCCATTATCCCTTCCCCCCCCCTTAGTCCTGGAGTTGTTTTGTGTTTCTCCCCCCCTTCCGGGCCCCCTTTTTGACCCTTTGTTTTTTCTTTTTCTTTGTTTTGTTTTTTTTTGTATTTGTTCTTTCTTTGGGTTTCCGTATATTGGGTGTCTTCCCTGTTGACGGATTAGGGTTTCGCCAGTAAATTCAAAATTCCAAATGTTTCTCTTTTTTCCTCAAAGAAATTTTTCTCATAATTAGGCTCCTATTTTTAAAATAAATTTGGGCTTTTCAGGAACCCCTTTTAAAAATTTTTTTTTTTTAAACTTTTTTCCAATGAAATTTCTTATCTTAACAAATTTTGTTTTCCCCCCAAAAAAACTTTTTCCCCCAAAAAATTAAGTGGGTAATTTTTTGGGTTCAAAAAAACCCTGCCCCTTTCTTCATTCTTTTTGTAGCATATTTCCTGTGATTAACCCAAAAACGACATTGCTTTTAAAAAACAGTCATTTCAAAATTTTTGCCTTCTTTTTAAATTTTTTCCCCATAGTGTGTGGTGCGTGCTTTTTTTAAACGGAGACCCCTTTGGGATAATTTTTTTTAATGTAGGGTTTTTAAGGTGGTTTGCTCCCACCCCCCGTTTTAACCCCCTTTTTGGGGGCTTTTTTCCCCACCTTTTATGGTTCCCTTGACTCATTTCTTTAGAAGAGGGCTGGCACATTGCCCCCAAAAGGGAAAATTTTGTGGGCTTTCTGCCCGTCTTTCATTAATGGTTTTGTTCTGTATGCTAGACATGGTTACAGTTTAGCTACAATATATTTTCCGCAATAATTCCCAAATTTTTATCTACTTTATTGTGTGGGAGCAAAAAAAAATCAAAAACCCAAGAAAAATCAGTAAAAAAAATGAAAAGGGAAAATTCAGCCACCTACTTAGTTGCACGGAGAAGTGGGAGACCCCGGGGCCAGTTCCTGCTTCATTTGTGGTTTCAGAGCAAAAATTAAAAAAACCGATTTGCAGACATCATCAGATAAAAAAAAACACCTCAGTAAAGTTTTTAGGGTCAGCCCTTTTATGAATGTCAGCAGGAGATCTAGCACTTTTACCCGCACGTAATTGAGGTAGTACATAGACCAGAAAAAGGGGGTAAAATTACAAAAAAACTTCTATCATGAACATGGTGGTATTCCCCTAAACACTAGAATTCCTTAGGATTAAAAAGCGCCATGACATCATGTTTCACTATTAAAATACTGCCTTTCAGCAGAATTATACATCTCCCAAAAAATAAAAGGTTTTTATTTTTTGCATATATTTTTTTAAATTTTTATCAGGTTTTTATTTCCAAAAACATAAAAGGAATGAGGAACTCTGACACAAACCCCCTGAAAAGGGACACGCCTCCCGAAAACGCGTCGGGGAAGCTTGCTGAACTGTTTGTCGACCTTTTGAAAATGGACTTTTAAAATAAAAAATTTTAAAAAAGCTCAAGTTTTAAAAAAATCAAAGAAATCTCACAGGTTGCTGGAGTGCAAATATTTTTTCATTAAAATATTAAGGTATGAGCCCCAATATTGCAAAGTAACGTGCATAACGCGTTTCGTGCCTGTATAGCAATTCAGCACTTCCTCAGATGCTTCTATGTTACATAAAAAACAAAACAGACACAAACATGAGACTTATTTAAATAAGATCTGCTCTAATTGGTGGTGATAGAAAACCAATCCTGGGTCAGGTTACAGATGCATTAAAACCAACTGGTATCTAAAAAGACCAATAGAAACATTTAAAAGAATGCCTCGAACTAAAAGAAAGGCTATTTTAACCAAATTCATTTTAACCAATGACATAAAAAGCTACTTCTGTTCCATTATATTCAATGGGAAACAGGGTAGCCAATCACCAACGAGAAAACTATCTTAGTGAAAAACTACATGGAAACTCTGATTGGTTTAAAGGAAAGAGGGAAAATCAAATCGACTAATGGGTGGGTTAGAATCACTGTGTTAAAGAAAAGGCGCCCGTTTAAACCATAGTTGCCTGTCGCCTTATTTGGCTCTGGAGGATTAGGACTACGCGGCCGTTGTTTCCGGGGCTCGGTCTGAGCCACCCATGTCAAACAAAGAGTGTTGTGCCTCTAACATAAACGCAACAACACCATCAGGTGACACCCTCTATTGTATTTTATATATTGCTTATTTTATTGGACATACTTTCACAGAAGATCGCCACCTCTCTTTTTTCTACCCTTTACACATTATTATTCCCTGGTATCTTCTAAGAAAGAAACAATGAAAGTTACATGAAAGTCAATGGCCAAATAAAACCTCTCCATTCCATCTACAAGCAAATTATTCAAAGTTTTTTTTAACTGTAGCAGTGACTTTGTTGTATACACAACTGAGTGCACATCCTGTCAGATGAATTATGTTGACTGTACTAAGCATGGCCTGAAGTAAAAAATCTCAGAACATTTAGTAGACTCATGCAAAGGGTTAAATATCAACATCTGGGGCTTCTAAATATTTCTCTACTATTCATCAGGGTAGTCTGTGAACCTTCAAATTCTATGGTTTGGAACAGGTTGAGCCATCGGCAATGGGAAGTGACAGACTTAAAGGGGTTTTCTCAGGACAGACTTCCGCAGACTTGAGTTGCTTCTCTGTCTCTTGCAGCTTCAAAATCCCGGGGGTGTCTTCCTCCCAAATGGGGATTTTTCCCCCATGAGACTGGGGACTATCATTCTGTGTGAGCGTGGAAGGGGAGGATGTAAGCATGCAATCCTTTC
>JAODAL010034502.1:0-44163 GCA_025379985.1 Phyllomedusa bahiana
TGCTGAACGTCTCAGATCGTTCATGCAATGGGAGTCAGCATACAGTTATGTGTAGGTGGTCCCCATGGAACTGTCAGTCACGTGCCCACAAGGGCTTGTGGGCATCGTGACGTCACCAACCCCCGGATGCTGCATTCGCACCCGGGGCTGCCTGGTAGGAGAATCAGTAGGGCGCTAGGCTATTACTGCCCCGGGGATCGCGGGCACAGGAGCTCATCCGGCCGTGGGGGATGGGCATGGGCCAGGGGGGAAATATACCGTGTTCCATGCCGCGATCTTGCGCCCCCCGCCTGTAGCGCGCAAGGATCGCCTTAACGTATCATACGGCAATTTGGGGGAACCCCTACCCGACATTGCCGTATGAGTACGACAAATGTCTGTAAGGGGTTAAGGACACTCCACCTACCTCTAACTTTGTCATTGGTGCCAATGTGGACCATGACAGCTGGATTCTCACCACCCACCCAGCAATCTTCACCCCGATCCCGTATTCGAACTGGGCCCCAGGTAAAAACTATTTTTGACGATCCCGCTTTGTGGCAGATTGCCCTTCGTGCCCCTTATAAGGTTGCTTTGGTGCTGGAAAAGTGGGAGTTTGTACAAGGTAAAAGGGATTTTAAATAAGGCTATCACTATTTTGCACCCCATCCTTACCCTGTGGACGGCGCTTGATTGGGCCAATTTCACCCGAACGGCAAGACCCAAACCCACCTCCAAATTATGCAAAAAACTATTTAGGAAAAAAGCCGGCAGCTTATCAATCTCAACCCCATTGAGTGTTGGGGGAGCATCTGATTGTATGGTCGCAGAAGTGCCCATCAAGCCAATCCAACTTTGGGGGGGGGGAGGGGTTTCGGGAAGCATGGGGTGAAATTTCTCCAATTACTCAGCAAAATTAAAGCTAGAATGCCAAAGGTCTACAAGCGGGAATTTGCTGCAAAGGAGCCAAAAAAGCAAAGTTTGAAGTAAAAATTATTTTTTCAAATAAAAATCTTTTATTTCCAACCTTTAAATGTCTGGACGATAACATGTACTCTTTAATTCTGCTATTGATCATACCAGATAATGTTCTGGGAAACCCCCCAAAATTTGCATGTGGGGAGGAGTGTGAAAAACCCTTAATTGCCCCTTTTTAGCAGGGCTTTTGTTTTTATAGCGTTCACTGTTCGGTGTAGTTGACTTGCTATCTGCATTTTCCCGGGCAGTTTGATTGATGATCCAGTGGGCAAGTTTTAGCCTTTTCTCTCTATTTTCTAACTTTGCGCTGCAGGGCCCTTTCGGACCCAATCAATCCCCTTTTTTTTTTCACCTAGGGCCCTGTGAGGGCTCGTTTTTTGCAGGTTGAGATGTTTTTTATTGGTACCATGATAAATGTGACCTTTTGTTCACTTTTCTTCCAGTTTTTTGAGGACATGAAATGACCAAAACAAAAAAACGCATTTTTTTTCTTCTATGGTGTTCACCAACTATGTATCGACAGCAAAGGGTTAAATACCACCAAGTAAATAATCTAGAAAATGAACAATGAAAAGAACAAATGAACTGCAATTAGGAATTCGCTAAAAAGAGAGGGGGGCTTAGGGCATGTCCCCCAAAACCCAATTTTTTCGACGGTTTTTCAGGCTTTTGCTTTTTGTAAGACCGCCAAAAACCGTCCAAAAATACAAAGGGCGTTTTGGAAAAACCCCGGCGCATTTCCCCCCTCACTTTTTTTCCCGCCCGGAGGTTTTCCTCCAAAAATTCAAATTTTAGGTTTTTGGTTGAGGTGGGGGGGGCAGCCTCGGTGGGGGGGTTTTGGGAAAAAAAATCTGAAGGGCTCTTTTAATGACTCTTCTGGCTGAAAACTGCAGATTTGAGAAAAAATACAAAAACTCCAGCATCTTCAGAATGGGAAACAGCGCTGGAAAAACCGGTCTGAAACCATAGCTTTGTGTCCTCAGCCAGGGGGGCAAAAACTATTTGACAGGTTCTCTTTAAGTGTGTCTTGGAAGAAAAGGTAGTAATTGTTGCTCTGGAACGTTATTGCTTATGCCCTTGCTTGGCGACTCACCTATTGTAGTTGTAAGCCAGCCATAACTACTATGAACACCACATGGATGGTTGCCTCGATGTGCAACTAGATGATCCTGGTAATATCCTTGATATTGGATGCATACATCGACAGATTTTCTGATAGTGGTAACCTCTGTCAGAAAAATGAGCCTATAGAGTTAAATTTTTAAATCTAGTTTGCTTAATGTTTTTATATAAATATTGTATGTGATGTATCTAGTTTTTTATGAGACTTCTGCAGTCATTGATATCAGTGAGGATTATTTAGCAGGCCAGTCCTAATGGGCCCTAAGGGTCAGCAATGCCAATTAGGAAAGGTGTAAGAAGAATACACACAAGACCTTCCCACGACCCTTTAATAACTGAACATATGGCATAGTAGAATGGAAAAAATCAGATCTTGGCCATAATCTATATTTCCCATAACTCACTTATGAGGTTATGGCCCAGGAACCCAGCCAAACATCCCGTCTCGTATGCTAGAATTTTAGGATTTAGGGAACCACAGAAATGGAAATCGGCCCAAGTTATGAATCTGTCATATTCATATTTGGTATACCTCGGTGGGTAAACTGATACTGGGGAATGATATCTGGCTAGGGGACTCCTATGAGGAATTATGACAGAAGCTGGGATTATGACTTTCTTAGTGTCCCCTGCATATAATTAGCCAGCCCTTCTGTGACCTAAGCAGAAGGGTGAGCTGGGGGTGTTTGAGTTTCCATAAAACACCTTGGGTGCAAAAGACCAGTGTCTGATCAAGAAATTACAAAGCGTAGGTCTGTTCGATTGTCTTTGATCTGCACGCTGTCATGGCGGCCGCGGGTGCTGCTGCCCCTGTGGCCGCTCCCCTGCCTGCTGAGGGCTTGGCGCGGGCATCGCGGTCACCAGCGTCCGTCCCCGTCCCCACGCCGGCTCTCTTACCTGGCCGCGCTCCTGTGCACGCCACTCCTCTCCGTCCCGGCCGTCGTGCGCATGCGTGCCCCCTATTGCGCGCGCCCGACAGCTGGTCTAGATTTAAAGGGCCAGTGTCCCGGTAATTGGCTTAAGTGCCGGGGATTGGTCCTATATAAGGGTTACGCCCCCAGCACTCTGTGCCAGATCGTTGGTGTGAGCTTAGTGTGTCTCTAGTGTCCGTATTGATTACCAGTGTACCAGTCCGCTTGCTACGTTTCCTGACCTTGCCTGTTTGCCGCCTGCCCTGACCGTCTGCCTGTTTCTGACCACGAACCTCTGCCGCCTGCCCTGACCTTCTGCCTGTCCCCGACTACGCCTTTGGATTACGATTTTGTACCACGCAATACCCCGGCCGCCACCGCAGGCAAGTCACGTCAGGGGTAACGACCTGGTAGCCTCACGCCACAGCAAGTCCATCCCGCTTTGCGGGGCTCTGTGAAAACCAGGGGCTACTTAGATTCTGTTCCCTGGCGTGGCTTAACTATCATCGCTTGCGGTGGTCCAGCGAACCCTTACAGTACGATCTGGCCATGGATTCCGCCAGGGTACCTCTGCCCGAACTCCGGGACGTTGCGACGGCCGTCGCCCAGCAGAGTCAGCGTATCGACCAGCTCGCGGCCATGATGCAGAACCTTGCGGCCCGCCTACCTCCGCCTGCAGCTGCTGCCGTCTCGCCTGCACCTGTTGCTCCTGCAGCCTCGGCTCTTCCTGCCCCTACTCTGGGACCTTCCCTGCATCTGCCGCTTCCCTCTCGCTATGATGGAGACCCCAAGAAGTGCAGAGGCTTCATCAGTCAATGCTCCATCCACATCGAGATGCTGGGTCATCAGTTTCCTACTGAGCGGGCTAAAGTGGCCTTCATTATTAGCCTCCTATCGGGCGAAGCTCTGGCCTGGGCCACCCCGTTGTGGGACCGTGGAGATCCGCTGACGGCTAATTTGCAAGCCTTCCTCCAGGGGTTCTTTGAGGAACCTGGTCGCACCTCCTCTGCTGCCGCAGCTCTGCTCCGCCTCCGTCAGGGCGACTCCACTGTGGGACAGTACTCTGTGCAGTTCCGCACCTTAGCCTCAGAACTGGACTGGAACAACGAGGCTTTGGTGGCAACGTTCTGGCAAGGCCTTTCCGGACGCATTAAAGATGAGCTCGCGGGTCGGGACCTGCCTACCTCGCTGGATGAATTGATTCGGTTGGCCACCCGGATCGATATCCGCTTTGCTGAAAGACAACAGGAGCTCCGCCTCCAACGCGAGCCTACTTGACCACGCCGGCTACCTCGCTTAGCTCCTGTCTTTCAACGCCTTCCACTTCCTCCGCTAACGGTTCATGAGGACGAGCCCATGCAGGTTGAAAGGGCTCATTTGACCCAGGAGGAACGCTCACAGCGACGCCTGAGGCAGTTATGCTTCTACTGTGGCGGTTCCGGCCACTTCATTGGGGACTGTCCAGTACGCCTGGGAAACTCCCACACCTAGGGCTCGCAGGAGAGGCCTCCCTAGGTGTCAGTGCGTCCTCTCCCTGCCTGACCGTTCCAGTTCTATGTGGAATTTCGCCGGACAGCACCTTTCAGGCCACCGCCTTCCTGGACTCAGGGTCCGCTGGTAACTTTATCAGCCACGCGCTGGTGTCCCAGTACCGGCTTCCAGTGACTCCCCTGCAGAAACCCATGTTTGTCTCCTCAGTCAGCGGCGAATGCCTCAAGGATGCCATTCGGTTCTGCACTGCGCCCCTCATCCTGCAGATCGGGGCGCTACACCAGGAAACAGTGAAACTACTCGTACTGCCTCGTTCCTCTTCTGAGATACTTCTGGGCCTCCCCTGGTTACAAGAGCATGCTCCGACTCTAAACTGGAACACAGGCGAGATTCTTCGTTGGGGCCCGGCATGCCACTCTCGTTGCCTTCGGGCGCTCTGCCCAGCCCGTCGGTCTGCCTCTACCGAGCCTACGAAGTCTCTGCCAGGTCTGCCTGCTCCTTACCAGGACTTCTCCGATGTGTTTTCTGAAAGACAGGCTGAAACTCTGCCTCCGCACCGGCCCTTCGATTGCCCCATCGACCTGCAACCCGGTACTACTCCTCCCCGAGGCAGAGTGTACCCGCTTTCCGTTCCGGAGACAAAAGCCATGTCTGACTATATTCAAGAGAATCTCCGCAAAGGCTTTATTCGCAAGTCGTCTTCGCCTGCGGGAGCCGGATTCTTCTTCGTCGAAAAGAAAGATGGTACCCTCCGGCCCTGTATCGATTATCGCGGCCTGAACAAAATAACCGTAAAGAATCGATACCCGCTGCCTCTGATCTCGGAGTTATTTGACCGCCTACGTGGCGCAAAGATTTTTTCTAAACTGGACCTTCGCGGTGCTTACAATCTGATCCGCATCCGAAAAGGTGACGAGTGGAAAACAGCCTTTAACACCCGTGATGGCCACTTCGAATATCTCGTCATGCCATTTGGTCTCTGCAACGCTCTGGCTGTCTTCCAAAACTTCATTAATGAGATCTTTTGGTATCTTCTATATGCCTGCGTTATAGTCTATCTTGACGATATTCTCGTATATTCTCCAGACCTAGAGACTCACCGTCACCATGTCCGCCAGGTGCTCAGACATCTCCGAAACCACCAACTTTATGCCAAGTTGGAGAAGTGCCTGTTCGAGCGCACCTCCCTGCCCTTCTTAGGGTACATCGTGTCGGACCAAGGTCTACAGATGGACCCCGCCAAGCTCTCTGCAGTCCTGCAGTGGCCCCGGCCGGTGGGTCTTCGGGCCATCCAGCGTTTTGTAGGCTTTGCCAACTATTACAGGCAATTTATTCCACAGTTCTCCTCTCTGGTGGCTCCGATGGTGGCCCTCACCAAGAAGGGTGCCGACCCCAAGTCATGGCCTCCCGAGGCCCAAGAGGCGTTCAAACGTCTGAAAACTGCATTTGCCTCCGCTCCTGTTCTCTCTCGTCCGGACCCTCAGCGCCCGTTTGTCTTAGAGGTCGACGCCTCCTCAGTTGGTGCCGGTGCCGTTCTTCTTCAGAAACCCTCCTCGGGGAAATTGCGGACGTGTGGATTCTTCTCCAAGACCTTCACTCCTGCCGAACGCAATTACACTATCGGTGATCGGGAACTTCTTGCTATAAAGTTGGCCCTAGAAGAATGGCGTCACTTGCTGGAGGGGGCTCATCATCCCATAGAGATCCACACTGACCATAAGAATCTTTTATATCTACAATCTGCTCAGCGATTGAATCCACGTCAAGCCAGATGGTCGCTTTTCTTCGCCCGTTTTGATTTCCTCCTACACTTCCGACCGGCTGAAAAAAACGTCAGTGTGGACGCTCTCTCTAGATCCTCCGACACGGCGGGCTTAGAGCCACCCCTGCAGCACATCATTCCTCCGGAACAGCTTCTTTCGGCAGCTCCTGTAGACTTTCAACAGTTACCTCCTGGGAAGACCTATGTCCGTCCTGCTTTGCGGCCTCGAATCCTTAAATGGGGACATTCTTCTCAAACAGCTGGTCATCCTGGGATTCGCAAATCCGTACAACTCATCTCGAGATACTATTGGTGGCCCACTCTCCCTCAGGACGTTAGAGACTATGTCTTAGCCTGTACCTCCTGTGCTCGGAACAAAGTTCCTCGCCTCAGACCCGCGGGTCTGCTTCAGCCTCTCCCGGTGCCAGAGAAACCTTGGTCCCATATTGCTATGGATTTTGTCACTGACCTACCGGCCTCATCCGGAAACACGGTCATTTGGGTGGTGGTTGACAGATTTTCTAAAATGGCTCATTTTGTGCCCCTGCCCGGGTTACCCTCGGCACCCCAGCTAGCCCAGCTCTTTTTCCACCACATCTTTCGCTTACACGGGCTCCCTTTGCACATCATCTCTGATAGGGGAGTCCAGTTTGTATCTAAATTCTGGCGGGCTCTCTGTGGCCAGTTACGGGTTCAGCTGGACTTTTCTTCTGCGTACCACCCTCAGACCAACGGGCAGGTGGAGAGGGTCAACCAAGTCTTAGGCACCTATCTGCGACATTTTGTGTCCGCCCGTCAGGATAACTGGTCTGACCTTCTCCCCTGGGCGGAATTTTCATATAATTCCCTAGACTCAGAGTCCGCTGGAGCCGCTCCCTTTTTTATTGTGTTTGGGTTACATCCCCGCCCGCCTCTCCCCCTAGCCGTTTCGTGTCACGTTCCTGCCGTGGATGCCCAAGTACGAGACATCAAGTCACTCTGGCAGGTCACTCGCCAGGCTCTTCTTCGGGCTTCCACTCGTACTAAAGTTCAGGCCGATAGGTATCGGAGACCTCCCCCTGTATTTAAGCCAGGTGATAGGGTTTTGCTATTGGCCAAATACATCCATTTCAAGGGACCCAGCTACAGTTGGGCCCTAAGTATTTGTGCCCTTTTGTGGTACTTCGTCAGCTTAACTCGGTCTCCTACAAGCTCTGCTTGCCTCCCACTCTGCGTGTCCCGAACGCCTTCCATGTCTCGCTCCTCAAGCCTGTGGTGCTGAATCGCTTCTCCCGTGGATCTGTCTCGCCTCCTCCTGTGGCCAACTCTGATAACATCTTTGAGGTCAAGGAGGTACTGGCGCAGAAGACAGTGAGGGGGAAGCGGTTCTTTCTCATCGACTGGAAGGGGTTCGGGCCAGAGGAGCGTTCGTGGGAACATAAAGGCAACCTGTCACCTGATCTCCTTGCTGGGTTAAAAAAAAAGAGGTGGAGACCTAAGGGGGGGGAGGGGGTAATGTCGTGGCTGCCGCGGGCGCCGCTGCCCCTGCGGCCGTTCCCTGCCTGCTGAGGGCTCGGCGCGGGCATCGCCGGCTCTCTTACCTGGCCGCGCTCCGGTGCACGCCGCTCCTCTCCGTCTCGGCCGTCGTGCGCATGCGCGCCCCCGAGCGCGCGCGCCCGACAGCGGGTCTAGATTTAAAGTCCTGGTAATTGGCTTAAGTGCCGGGCATTGGTCCTATATAAGGGTTACGCCCCCAGCACTCTGTGCCAGATCGTTGGTGTGCGTTAGTGAGCTTAGTGTGTCTCTAGTGTCCGTATTGATTACCAGTGTACCAGTCCGCTTGCTACGTTTCCTGACCTTGCCTGTTTGCCGCCTGCCCTGACCGTCTGCCTGTTTCTGACCACGAACCTCTGCCGCCTGCCCTGACCTTCTGCCTGTCCCCGACTACGCCTTTGGATTACGATTTTGTACCACGCAATACCCCGGCCGCCACCGCAGGCAAGTCACGTCAGGGGTAACGACCTGGTAGCCTCACGCCGCAGCAAGTCCATCCCGCTTTGCGGCGGGCTCTGGTGAAAACCGGGGGCTACTTAGATTCCGTTCCCTGGCGTGGCTTAACTATCATCGCTTGCGGTGGTCCAGCGAATCCACCGAACCCTTACACACGCCTCAGTCCAAATTCTTAATCGATTGAATTGGAAAAGGTCTGTTTTTCATATTTTATCCCTTCTTGTTTATATACTGTTATATACTGTTCTGCACGTTTTTATGTACACTACCGTTCAAAAGTTTGTGGTCACTTAGAAATGTCCTTATTTTTCAAGGAAAAGCACAATTTTTTTCAATGAAGCTAACATTAAATGAATCAGAAATACACTCTATACATTGTTAATGTAGTAAATGACTATTCTAGCTGCAAACGTCTGGTTGTTAATGCAATATCTACATAGGTGTATAGAGGCCCATTTCCAACAACTATCACTCCAGTGTTCTAATGCTACATTGTGTTTGCTAACTGTAAGGAAGCTATTGGATATTTTAAAACCCTGTGCAAATACACTCACCGGCCTTAAGGTCCCATTTGGCTATATAAGGGTTGCCCCCCCTTTTGCTCAGAACTGCAATACAATGTCTCTAGTGGTGATTAATGCTACAGGGGTTGCAACGATGCTCAACTTGGTTACCAGGCTGCCCTAAGCTGCCAAGTTTCCCCACAACCTATGACCCACCACCCCTGCCTGAACCGTGATACAGGCAGATGGATAGCTTTCTTTGTGACCGCAATATCTGCCCCTACCCATCCGAAGTCACAGCAGGGGAAATCGGACCTAGGGACCAGCACGTTTCCAATCTTCTACGTCGCATTTCGATGGCTTGGGCAAATTGGAGGGCCTCAGTTTCCTGTTCTTAGCTGTAAAGGAGTGCACCCGGTTTGGGCTTCATCTCCCGACTGTAGCACATCTGCCTCAAATTTGTTCGTTCGTTACTGTGCGTTTTCAAATGCTCTTTCCTACTCTTGGTTTAACGGTGGCTATTTGAGTCAACTGTTTGCCTTTCTATCAGCTCGCAAATCTGGGCCCATTCTCCTTTTGACCTTTGGCAAACAACAAGGCATTTCCGACACAGACTGCCGCTCTAAATATGTTTTTAATTCGACTATTCTCTGAAACCCTAGAGATGGTTGTTGAATAATACATAGGGAGATCAGCAGGTTTCTAAAATAATCAACCAGCCCTTCTGGCAACTAACATTCATTGCCATGTTCAAAGGCACTCAAATCACCCTTTCTTCCCCATAGCTGATGTCTGGTTATGAAACTGCAGGAGAAAATGCTTGACCCATGTCAACATGCCTAATGCACTGAGTTGCCCATGTGATTGTGTTGAAATTAAGTGTAACGAGCATTGGACATGTACAAAGGCCGGTGATGATTTAGCACAGCTGAAAACAGTTTTGCTGATTAGGGAAGCTATAAAACTGACCTTCCTTTGAGCTAGTTGAGAATCTGGAGCATTACATTTGTTGGTTCACTTAAACTCGCAAAATGGCCAGAAAAAGAGAACTTTCATGTGAAACTCGACAGTCTATTCTTGTGCTGAGAGATGAAGGATATTCCATGCGAGAAATTGCTAAGAAACTGAAGATTTCCTACAATAGTGTGTACTACTCCCTTCAGAGGAGAGCACAAACAGGCTCTAACCAGAGTAGAAAGAGAAGTGGGAGGCCCAGCTGCACAACTGAGCAACAAGACAAGTACATTAGAGTCTCTAGTTTGAGAAATTGATGCCTCACAGTTCCTCAATTGTCAGCTTCATTAAATAGTACTCGCAAAACGCCAGTGACAACGTATACAGTGAAGAGGCGACTCCGGGATGCTGGCCTTCAGGGCAGAGTGGCAAAAAAAAAGCCATATCTGAGACTGGCTAATAAAAGGAAAAGATTAATATGGGCTAAAGAACACAGACATTGGACAGAGGAAGATTGGAAAAAAGTGTTATGGAGACGAATCGAAGTTTGAGGTGTTTGGATCACACAGAAGAACATTTGTGAGACGCAGAACAACTGAAAAGATGCTGGAAGAGTGCCTGACGCCATCTGTTAAGCATGGTGGAGGTCATGTGATGGTCTGGGGTTGGTGCTGGTGGAGTTAATATGATGGTCTGGGGTTGCTTTGCTGCTGGTGGAGGTCATGTGAGGGTCTGGGGTTGCTTTGGTGCTGGTAAAGTGGGAGATTTGTACACGGTTAAAGGGATTTTGAATAAGGAAGGCTATCACTCCATTTTGCAACACCATGCCCTACCCTGTGGACAGCGCTTGATTGGAGCCAATTTCATCCTGCAACAGAACAAGGACACAAAGCCACCTCCAAATTATGCAAGAACTATTTAGGGAAGAAGCAGGCAGCTGGTATTCTATCTGTAATGGAGTGGCCGCGCAGTCATCAGATCTCAACCCCATTGAGCTGTTGTGGGAGCAGCTTGACCGTATGGTATGCAAAAAGTGCCCATCAAGCCAATCCAACTTGTGGGAGGGGCTTCTGGAAGCATAGGGTGAAATTTCTCCAGATTACCTCAGCAAATTAACAGCTAGCATGCCAAAGGTCTGTAATGCTGGAATTGCTGCAAAGGGAGCGACAAAAGCAAAGTTTGAAGTAGAAAATTATTATTTCAAATAAAAATCATTATTTCCAACCTTGTCAATGTCTGGACGATAATTATATTCATTTTACAACTCATTTGATAAATAAAAGTATGAGTTTTCAGGGAAAACACAACATTGTCTGGGTGACCCCAAACTTTTGAACGATAGTGTATGTCTGTTATTTTGCAATTTCTGAAACTAAGCACTCTACCTGTAAATTAAAGCTTAAAACTTTGATAGTTTTGCCTTGTTGCACTAACAAACCCTGAAAATCTCCGAAGGGTTTAAGTGACTGCTGGGGCATTATTTTCAGTTTCTTTCTAGAAAGTGAAAGGTAGTGTCTGGGTGCTCATAGTGTAGCTGGAGTGAGGGCCAAGTGTGAGCTGTTTTGGCCTAGCGCATCACTGGGTCACCCCCAAGTTGCATAGAAGGAGGTGGGGCCGATAGTGTGTGTCCAAGACAGATTGTGCCCTAGCGACCCCTCAGTGTTTGGTTTACCCTTTTCTGTGGCGCATAATTGAGGTTGGCAGTGGGGTCTAATTCTCTGTCTCCTTTATTGTGTGCCCTAGTGCCCTCGATATTCCCTCCTTGTACTCCCATTCCATGACAACTTCTAATGATATAGACAGGTTCTGCAGCCACTTCAGATCACCCCAGAATTCTCAGGAGAAATGAATACTATAGAAAGCAGATGTTGGAGTTGAAACCAGGAATCCAAGGAAGAAGTCTTTGCTGCAGAACCACAGAATAAAAGTGACAGCACAAATGGTGCAGTATGTCCAATCTACTCTTAAGTGTTAAACGGATATACCAGGGTGCTAACCTTTTCGTCTGTGCTAAACAGCACAAGACTTACATAAACATATAATAAATTGTGCTTGGCTTGCTCCTCACCCGGGAATCCTGAACCAGCACTGATGTAGTTCCCATCCAGTGAATGGATACGCAGGAGCTTCGAAAGCTGGGTACTTCAGGAATAGCAATATTACACACATTGATGAAGAAATCTACACGTTTCAGATGAAAAATGATTAGCCTTTATTGTATAATGGACTGCATGTTTCCCCAGTATATGGCTTCCTCTGTCTCATACTTAACAGAGAGACAATTAAAACAATATATATAGAATTTAGACTAGTACATATACAGTAGGGAAAAAAAGTATTTAGTCAGCCACCAATTATGGAAGTTCTCCCACTTAAAAAGATGAGAGAGGCCTGTTACTGACATCATAGGATGACCTCAACTATGAGAGACAAAATGAGAAAACAAATCCCGAAAATCACATTGTCTGATTTGGAAAGAATTTATTTGCAAATTATGGTGGAAAATAAGTATTTGGTTAATAACAAAAGTTCATCTCAATACTTATATATCCTTTGTTGGCAATAACAGAGGTCAAACGTTTTCTGTAAGTCTTCACAAGGTTGGCACACACTGTTGCTGGTATGTTGGCCCATTCCTCCATGCAGATCTCCTCTAGAGCAGTGATGTATTGGGGCTGTCGCTGGGCAACGTGGACTTTCAACTCCCTCCAAAGGTTTTCTATGGGGTTAATATCTGGAGACTGGCTAGGCCACTCCAGGACCTTCTTTGCCATGGTGGTGTGCTTGGGATCATTGTCATGCTGAAAGACCCAGCCAATGCCTATGCTGATGGAAGGAGGTTTGCACTCAAAATCTCACAATGCATGGCCCCATTCATCCTTTCATGTACACAGATCAGTCGTCCTGGTCCCTTTGCAGAGAAATAGCCCAAAGCATGATGTTACTGGCCCCATGGTTCATAGTAGGTCTGGTGTTCTTTGGATGCAACTCAGCATTCTCTCTCCTCTAAACATGACGAGTTGTGTTTTTACCAAACAGTTCTACTTTGGTTTCATCCGACAATATGACATTCTCCCAATACTCTTTTGGATCATTCAAATGCTCCCTAGAAAACTTCAGACGGGCCCAGACATGTATTGGCTTAAGCAGGGGGACATGTCGGGCACTGCAGGATCTGAGTCCCTGGCAGCGTAGTGTATTATTGATGGTAGCCTTTATGTTGATCCCAGCTCTCTGCAGGTCATTCACTAGTTCCCCCCGTGTGGTTCTGGGATTGTTGCTCACCGTTCTTGTGATCATTTTGACCCCACGGGGTGAGATCTTGCGTGGAGCCCCAGATCGAGGGAGATTATCAGTGGTCTTGTATGTCTTCCATTTTCTAATTATTGCTCTCACAGTTGATTTCTTCACACCAAGCTGCTTGCCTATTGCAGATTCAGTCTTCCCAGCCTGGTGCAGGGCTACAATTTTGTTTCTGGTGTCCTTCGACAGCGCTTTGGTCTTCAACATAGTGGAGTTTGGAGTGTGACTGTTTTAGGTTGTGGACAGGTGTCTTATACTGATAAGTTCAAACAGGTGCCATTACTACAGGCAATAAGTGGAGGACAGAGGAGCCTCTTAAAGAAGAAGTTACAGGTCTGAGAGCCAGAAATCTTGCTTGTTTGCAGGTGACCAAATACTTATTTTCTACCATAATTTGCAAATAAATTCTTTCCAAATCAGACAATGTGATTTTCAGGATTTGTTTACTCATTTTGTCTCTCATAGTTGACGTCTACCTATGATGTCAATTACAGGTCTCTCCCATCTTTTTAAGTGGGAGAATTCACACAATTGGTGGCTGACTAAATACTTTTTCCCCCACTGTATCTTTTTCCCCATAATAACACATGTAAACCTTCAAAATTACATGAAGAGTATAAAAAAACCTTTGGGAATAGTATAAGATTTGCAGTAAAGGAAATAGAGAAATAGATAAAATTGAGTCAATGAGAACCAGACAAAAGGGGCAGTATAAGCATGGGATGAGTACTCAGGTAGCAACAGATCAACTGCTAAAGCGGGGGCAGAAAGATGGAAGCCTTGTGCCAACTTGTCAGGTTCTTCTTTTGTCTAATTGGTCAGATGCAACAGTAGTCCATGGCATCTGAGAATGCAGGTGTGAGCTATATACAGTATCTCACCAAATTGAGTACACTCCTAGCTTTTTTGTAAAATATTGTATTATATCTTTTTATGGGAGAACACTGAAGATATGACACTTTGATTCAATGTAAAAGTAGTCAGTGTACAGCTTGTATAATAGTGTAAATTTGGTGTACCCTCAATAGAACTCAACACAGCCATCACTGTCTAAACTGCTGACAACAAAATGAACCTTGGATCTAAATCTGGTCAGAAAAGACCTGAGAAGAACCAACTCATAAAGGTTGATCTACTCTGGACTAGCTCACATTGGTCAAAATGCCTCTGGACTGACTGACCAGTACATGTACTGGTCTTAACCTTGACAACTGAGGAAGTCACCACCCACCTCAGACTGTTCTGAATCCTAATTTAAGAACTGACATCGCTCAGCCTGTACTTTGACACAGGGATACATTAAAGTTGATATCTCTGGTTCATGCTGTTCAGAAGCAGATATGTTAGGCTGTCTTCTGACACCGTTATATACTTGGGATATCTCATTGGCTACGAAGCCTCAGGACTGAATTAGTGCATACACTACCATTCAAAAGTTTGGGGTCACTTAGAAATTTCCTTATTTTTGCCATTAAGATTTTTTATTGATTTTCAAGGTAAGTTGAACATACATAACTCAATAACTCAATTTCCTTATTTTTGAAAGAAAAGCACAGTTTTTTTCAATGAAGCTAACATTAAATGAATCAGAAATACACTCTATACATTGTTAATGTGGTAAATGACTATTCTAGCTGCAAACGTCTGGTTGTTAATGCAATATCTACATAGGTGTATAGAGGCCCATTTCCAACAACCATCACTCCAGTGTTCTAATGATGCATTGTGTTTGCTAACTGTGTAAGAAAGCTATTGGATATTATGAACACCCTAGAAAACTCTTGTGCAAGTATGTTAGCACAGCTGAAAACAGTTTTGCTAATTAGAGAAGCTATAAAACTGACCTTCCTTTGAGCTAGTTGAGAATCTGGAGCATTACATTAATTGGTTTGATTAAACTCGAAAAATGGCCAGAAAAGGAGGACTTTCATGTGAAACTCGACAGTCTATTCTTGTGCTGAGAGATGAAGGATATTCCAAGTTTTAATTCTGGATCAGCTTTTGGAGATTTAAAGTAGATGCTGGACTTTTCCTTCCATTAACTAACCACATAGTTCAATGCAGTGCCAAAAGCAAGAAGAAGTGATTCTTGCCAGTGCTACTGCTGCCATATCTTCCACCTCATCAGATGAGGAGTTTAATTTTGAAAAGTATTTGGATGACATGGAGCAGACAAAGCATTGCCGCAGGGTAAAGGATTCTGCTCCTATAGCAAACAGATTGACCAGATTTCAGCAAAAAATTTTCACTTGCTTTCAAAGACTGACTGTGCATGAGGCAATTCCTTTGTACTCTGAAATTGTTAAAGATGTTGCCCATGTCGCTTTGCCCCCAACCCAAGTTAGTGTAGAGAGGCCATTCTCTAGCCTGGAAATAATGAGATCATATGTGAGGTAATCTATGAAGGAGGATCTGATGGAGGCGATACTATTTCTCAGAACAAATTCATAGACTCCACAAATGTTATTCACTACATTTTTGTTGAAAATTGTTTTTTTCCCCAGTTACTGCAGCATTTTGCATACTTACAATTTTTTTTGTGTTCTTACATTGTATCCAATAAATATATTTTATACCGACAAGCAAAAAGGTAACAATGTTTTGAATTTGTGACTTTCAGGCTCCACAATCTCATCATCCACTACAGCTTTCAATGAGAAACTACCATCATTTTATAGACAATCATCTTGGCTATCTCATACATAACTTTGACCTGCAATTATGTAGCATATGCTTAGTTATGCAGATTTTTCATGTAACTGTATTGTTATTGTTTTGCTCCTGGTGGTAGGACAATCTTTTTCTTCTTGTATACTACAAATTACAACCTGTTCTCACATTCCCTAATAGTTCAGTTTGTTATTAGGCTGATTCCTAATCGAAAGGTCACTGGTTCGATCAGCCACGAAGATTTCTCAAAAAAAGAAACCGCATCATCCAGCTCATCAATAGCGGTCTCTAGGCCATGAAAGTTGCAAAACTGCATCACTTGAGGCCATGGCAGCTGGAAGAATATGAAATAAAGTCTGTCTATCCATCCAAAAGCCAAGAGGTGACATCCAGGCAAAATATCAGTCAACAAGTCGCTCATCACAAGGTCTGTCAGTTCTAATGCGACAGACACGGCAGTGGAGCAGGCTTGTGTGCTTCGTAAGAGTGAGATCACAGACGTTCATGCAAGCACCGTGTAACATGCTTTATACAGGTCTGGAGTGATGGCCCGAAAAAAGGTGAAGAAGCCTCAACTTCAATCTCGTCATAAGAAGCGTCAGCTCGAGTTTGCAAAAAAGTAAGAAAAATTGAAGATTGGAAACAGATGATTTGGAGCGATGAGATGAAAGTCAATAGACCGGGCTCTGATGGGGGCAAATGGGTTTGGAAGACTGGGGCTAAAGGATCGAGAAATTGAAGGAACTGTCAGGTTCGGTGGAGGAAGCCTGATGATATGGGGATGTTTCACAGACAAAGATGTTGAATACTTGACCAGGATCAATGTTGATCTCAATACTGAGCTATATGTGAAAATCCTACAAGATAAGTTACTTCATGCACTCTAGTACTATGGGTATGAAAAGGACAACATAGTGTTCCAGCAGGACAACGACCTGCAGCACACATCAAGGTTGGAGAAGAAATGGTGCAATGACAATGAAGTAGAGTTGCTGTATTGGCCTCCACAGTCCCCAGACCTCAACCCAATCCAACACTTGTAGCTAGAGATGAAGAAAAAACTGTATTTGCAACCAAGTGCAATATGCACCAACACTAGA
Organism: Phyllomedusa bahiana; assembly: GCA_025379985.1. Lineage (NCBI taxonomy): Eukaryota > Metazoa > Chordata > Amphibia > Anura > Hylidae > Phyllomedusa > Phyllomedusa bahiana. The sequence continues at coordinate 16,763 of JAODAL010034502.1, forward strand.
ATGCGAAGAAGAGACCTGGGATCAGATTTTGGTCAAGACATGCTTGAATCTGATTGACAGTTCAGAAGGATTCAGGCAGTATTGAAAACTAGCAAAACAGTAACAATGCAGTTACATGACAAGAATATGCAGAACTAAGTGGATGCTAAATACTTGCAAGTCAAATTTACAGTACGCATAAGATATCTAAGATGATTGTCTATGAAATGATGGTAATCTCGTGTTCAAAGTTGTAGTGCATGGTGAGATATGGAGCCTGAAAGTCAAAAGTTCAAAACATTGTTACCCTTTTGCTTGTCAGTGGATATTCTACCTAAATAGCTTTATTATTGTATCATAAGGTAATAAAAAGTCTGATGTTACCCAGTAAAATTATCACTTAAACATGAGCCATGTATGAGGGAGTCGGGGTCAGAGCTTTGGCTTACCGACTCCACAGCCCTGTACATGACTCAATTGTACCAGATTGAGTGAAAATAGACGTTTAAGGCAAGTATGATAAGCTGCCTCCTGACAAAGTTATGTACTTAGGACATTTCAAATCCATAAATGTTAGTATATATTCCCACCAACATCTAGGCAGTGAGCTTCAGGTTCATAAATTAGGAAGGTAGAGCAAGGTAGAGAGATGAATGATAGTGTATTAAACATAGGACTATTTTAGTATTGAAATAAAAAGTGTTTTTATTTGTAATAGTGAGAAGGTTGTAAATGTAAGGTTTGAGCATGTATATAAGGAAGGGGAGGGACAAAGCAGCTGACACGCTTGACAAAGGGGATAGATTGATTCTAAATCCCCCGAAACGTTGCGTTTTGGGCACCATACCGATGAGTATTCATCTACTGCTCATATGTTTGTGCTGTAGACTTTAAATCTGTGATATCTAAAATTAGAACGATATACATTTGCTGCTATGAATATGATGTTTACATGGACAAATGAAACATGCTAGTCCGTACTAGGAAACATATGTGAACTGACGGAAGAAGATTGTCAGTCTGATGTATGGTTTATGCCGTGAAATGATATATTTGTTTAAATACAAAATTGCATTTTAAGAAAAATGAAAAAAAACCGGCTTTGTCTTTTGTTGATGGCAACATTTTGATGAGTGAAGAAGCGATTGGTTTTGACAGTGGGGAATTCGTCTGAAGTTTCCGCACTATAAGTTTAAGAAAGTGCCCAAACCCAACTATAAAGTATTGTCATACATTAGGAACACATCTGGATGCCCTGAAACATCAAGTTGCTCGAGGAGGGTATGCAGTATTGACCACAGCTCAACTGAAAGAACCATGCTTCATTAGGTCAAAAGATTTTCACAGCAATTAGAGAAGCTTGATCTTCATGAGCCTTGGGCAGGACGCTCTGGATCATGGACACATGACAGAATACATAGGCCAAGTAAAACTGCCATGGAATCATCATGACGTCGTCAGCTACTGGGGCTTCTTTTTCAAAAAGAAAAAGAGAAAAAGTGGCACTTTGGCAATACTCCATGTCACTATCATATCCACTGCCAGAACGCCCCACTTTCTCGTAATCTGACAGAAGACTTCCTGATTTAAGGACCTTTTGCTTTGAACTAAGCCTCTTATGAGATGTTCAAGCTCCATAGTAAGTAGACAGTGGTCAATCGAACAGATGTTTCTCTGCCAAATACAGGACCAGAACTTTTTCCACATTTGTATCTATGCAGCAAAGTTGTCTGGAGCAGGTTTTCTTCGAACAACGTTCAGAAACTCTGGAAACTTGTCTCAGCTTTTTGGTGTGCCAGGTTCTGTTTTGCGTGAGGGGGCAACCAAATCTAGAGTGGAGGGGATTGTGTTGTTGTAGAAAGCAGTGGCTGCATCCTTGTCATCAAATGAGGATATAGTAAAGAGAGGTTCAAGGGAGTCAGAGAGAGAGAGTGCGAAAGTGTACTAGATTTGAGACAGGTGGAGTGAAGAGGGTGAAGAAGGTAAGCAGGTTATGGTCAGAAATGGGGAGAGGAGAGTTTGAGATGTTAGAGCAGAGATGGGAGAAGACAAGGTCCAATGTGTGGCTCTCTGTGAGTGGTTCCAGAGGTCCACTGTGAGCAGCCAAAGGAAGAGGAAAGCAAGAAGCGTTTGCTGGCAGCTGAATGGGATGTATCGATAGGGATGTGATGATAGTGGGGATGTCAGTGGAAAGAAAGTGGAAAAACCAGGAAGCAAATTGGTTGAGGAAGGCAGTGGCAGGTTCTGGTTGGAGGGGGAGGTAGATGCAGAACAAGTGCACCTCAAAGGAGGGGAGTGTGAGGGAAGGTAGACAGGAACTGGAGACAAAGGAAAAAGTATCTCACAGGAGAATGCCAAAACCTCTGCCATTATTGGGGCAAGGAACATAGATAAATTTGGGGATGCCAAAAGAGAGCGCAGAAGGGGAGGCTGGCTGATGATAAAAAAATCCCTTTGGGCCCTGCAAGAGGCCCCACACTTTTTTAGGGCCCCGCAAGAGGCCGCACAAAGGGACAAAAATAATTCTGGGCCCCGCAATAGGCCCCACACATTTCAGGGCTGCGGAAGGTGCCCCACACAAAAGCAGAATTAAGGGCGAGGCACTGTGTGAGGAGGGGCCCGGCCTCAGAGTCAGTTGTAGCTAAATGCTCTTACATAGAGAACAGGTCTGTTCTTTCTTAACAACATACTTCTGCACAGGAGCCGTGACCGGACAGGAACTGGGGCCTCCCCTTTCTGTGCACATCACTGGCTGGGATGTTTTGACAATTTAAATCAGTGAGGCGGAGTTCATAGCATCCCGGCCGGTACCACGCAGAGAGAGAGAGGTGGGAGGCCTTGGTTCCTGTCCTGTCAAGGCTCCTGTGCAGAAGTATGTTGTTAAGAAAGAATAGGCCTGTTCTCTATGTAAGTGCATTTAGTAATGACTGACTCTGGGCCCCTCCTCGTTCTTTCCACAGTGCGGGCACCTCCTCATTCTTCCCACACTGTGGGTCCCTTCTGGTTCCTCCCACAGAGTGAGCCCCTCCTCGTTCCTCCCACAGCGCGGGCCCCTCCTCGTTTTTCCCACAGTGTGGGTCCCTCCTCTTTCCTCCCACAGTGCCGGCCCCTCCTCGTTCTTCCCACACTGTGGGTCCCTCCCCTTTCCTTCCACAGCGCGGGCCCCTCCTCGTTCTTCCCACAGTGTAGGTCCCTCCTCGTTCTTCCCACAGTATGGGTCCCTCCTTTTTCCTTCCACAGCGCGGGCCCCTCCTCGTTCTTCCCACAGTGCAGGTCCCTCCTCGTTCCTCCCACAGTGCGGGCCCCTCCTCATTCTTCCCACAGTGTGGGTCCCTCCTCTTTCCTCCCACAGCGCGGGCGCCTCCTCGTTCTTCCCACAGTGTGGGTCCCTTCTGGTTCCTCCCACAGAGTGAGCCCCTCCTCTTTCCTCCCACAGTGCGGTCCGGCCATCTGTGAAACAAGGGCCTGCTTTCAGGTTGTCCTCTGGGCCCCGTACAGCAGTACCGCCAGTACTGCCTTTACAGTGGCCCTGCCTATGAATGACAGAAGAAGGGATGGTCAGATCAGAAGGAGGAAATTCCATGAGGCCACATAATGCTATTTTATGGTTCATTCTGATACTTAAAAAACTGTCTATACATTGAAAAATGGGCACAAGTACTGACCCAGGCCTGAACTCGCGTGGACACGGGGCATCTGTGTGACCTGGACATTGGTCTGCCAGGACAGAATCCAAAGAGCACGACCGCCCGTAGTAGAGAGCAGGGTCCTCGTAACAGCATTATTGGCCCCTGGGCATAGATGTGCACTGGGCCCCCCAACCAACACGAACACTCAAAGGAATAAATATATACATTATCGATAACAAACTTATAACCTAAAACTCTGTCATTTGGAGACCACAGATCGGTCAGACAAAGCTCAGGTCACCACTACATGAGTGACTACAGCACTGATCCAACACAGAAGAGAAATAACCCCTGACATCCAGGGACTCACAGGAGATGTCCTATCTGATTAGTTGTTCTCTGAATCGTTCTTTTTCCCTTTTCTTCTCCATCCGGTGTAGAATGCCATGATGACTTCTTCCGGCCACAACTCATCCCTGCAGAATTTACCACACAAACGTCTTAGACTTTTCACTTTATCATCACTTCCCTACCATTTCCTACTTCTGTTATGGGTGCCCCCATTAAGTAAATAGGTAGTAATGTTGCCTACCATTAAGTAGGTAGGTATCTTGTCTCCAGAAGGTAGGTTTACAGCTCTTTGTACGTAGATATGCTGCTCTCTGTAGGTAGGTTAACAGCCGTCTGTAGGTAGATATACTGCCCCCCATGAAGGTAGGTATACTGCCCCCTGTGGGTATATATAAATATAGCCTCCTGTAGGTACAAGTTGATATACTATCCTCTGCATATATATAGTCCTCTGTAGAAACAGGTAGATATACTGCCCCTGTAGATAGGCCCCTGTAGGTAAAATGCCCCCTGTTGATAGGCCCCTGTAGGTAAAATGCCCCTGTAGGTGATATGCGATCCCTCTGACTTTGAAAAAAAAAAATTAAAAAACATTACTCACCTGTCTGCGCTCCCCGCCGGGGACCATTCACGCAGCCTATGCGATGACTTTGCCTCCTGTGCTGCTTAAAGGGGTTGTGTGAGAAACATATAATGGAGGAATACTAAAGATAAGCAGTTACTATCTGTCACAATCCAGTGTCTGAACTATTTACAACGCTGCTATATCGCATATTATTGTTATGTTGGATCTTTCTCCTCTGGGGACTAGTGGGCAGAGCTACAGCTGCTAGGCGGCTGTATGAAAACTACATGTCCCACAAAAGCTATAGATTCTGTATACTAAATCCACACCAAATTTATATGAATGAACATACAGTATGTGTATGTACAGCACTCCTTCTCCTTTCTACTCTGCAGAGCTGCCCCTCATACCACAAGTCTGACTGACTGAGCACAGCACATGCCCAGCTATTTCAGTCAGCCTAACCATGGAGTCACTCACAGAGCCTGTCCTACTTCCTGTCGGACAGATTTCTGCTGAGGAAGGAGCCCGGTGGCCATTTTGTTCATCTATAATGATTATCCCCTAGACAAAATGGGCACACTTTTCTAATTAAAGTTATTTAGGAATTTTTTCTTTGACATGTAGTTTACCTCTTTACTGCCGCTTGGGCCAAGTCACATCACTGGTCAGGGTAGGCGGCTGCCCCAAAGGGCCCCCTGTGCTTGTGGGGCCCCTGGGCAACCACCTATCCTGTTCAATGGAAAAGACGGCCCAGGTAAAGAGCAACATATCTCTTAATTGCTAATTTGGTGCACATAGTTATGGAGTCCAGCAAGAATCTATAGTCAAATTAACACTTTTAACTCACCAGTAGCTCATCCCTGGGCCTAGAGGAATTGATGTTGTCTTGGAACATTTGCAGCCCGCTCTTTAACACAGACAGAGTGCTTAGTTAGTCCAATTCTAGTCAGTGTGGCTGACACCTGGTAACCTTGTCTAAGGCAAATATGTTTCCCTGTTTATGAGGTCTTTCAGATTTTACCCATCTCTTGGAAAGTTTGGCGAAAACCACCCCACCTTGGGGGGGTGTTAGCCAGCTTTTCCTTTTTTCCCCATTATTAGCAGAAACATAGCCTTAAACTGTATTAAATACAGAAGCATTTTTTTAAACAATATATTTGAGATTTTGAATATAAATTGTAACGGCAGTGGACGATGGTCAGTCCATTCTGTAACGGTGCGGCAACAACCAACGTATGCCGAAGCGCCGACCGCTGACATCCGGGTGTGGATCCAATGTGATCACCGCAGGCAAGACGGTATATGGAGTCCACGCCAGGGAGCGGAGTTTGAGGGGCCCCTGGTCTTCACCGGAGCCCGCCGCAAAGCGGGACGGACTTCGCTGCAGGGACCCCCAGGTTGCTACCCCTGACGTGGCTACCTGCGGTGACAGCCGAGGTAGAGGACAGGAACATAGGAAAACATATACAGGGCAGGTAAAACATACACAGGAACACAGCAGGATACATCAGGATAAAGCAGGTACTGAACAGGTGACACGGCAGGATACAGCAGGTAAGGAACAGGTGCCAAGGCAGGACACAGGACAGGTGCAGAGACATCAGACATGACAACAGGAGACAGACAGATGACAAAGAAACTGGACCAGCATCTCCAGGGTTAAGTCCAGAGACACTGGCAGGAGCTCAAGATGGACTCAAGATGGACTGTGTCTGGGTTACACTCAGGGGCATCCTCTGAGGAATAAAGAGAGCTATAAAAATCCTGGAAAGCATTGTTGATGTCTAAAGGTGCATGTCTATTTGTTCCTGATGTTTCCTTAATAACGCCAATAGCATTAGCAGTGGGAGAGCCTCTGGCAAAGTTGGCTAATTGATGACCTGCTTTATCTCCATACCTGAATAGTTTTGCAGTGACTGCAGAGCACCTGGAAGCTTCTGTAATCTCCAACCAGTATTCACATTCTCTTTTAGCTGTACCCCACTGAGATCTCATGGAGCCGATAGAAAAGTATTATATGCAGAGTGTAGCTGAGACCCAAGCTTTTCAATCTGATTGGAATCCAAGGCCTTGCTCTTCTTCACATGGGCCATGAAATTACCTCTGAGCACAGCTTTAGTTGTCTCCCAAAGAAGAGGAGAAGTATCCTCCGTCGTATTATCTTTTAGAAAATTAAGGCACCAGCCCCTCAACATAGCATTGAAATCCTCGTCATTAAATAGAAAGGAAGGGAAGCGCCACAAGTAATCAGAGCCCCTAGGGATAGAATCTAGTACTTGAAGAGTTAGTGGTGAATGGTCAGAAATTAACAAATCCTCAATATTGCAAGCTTCAACCCTAGTAGTAAGGTGAGAGGAAAGAAGAAAATAGTCTAATCGAGACCATTAACCGTGAGAATTAGAGAAGTGAATTATCTCCCCTCAGGATGAAGGGATCTCCAAATATCTAGCAAATTAACATCTGAGATGAAGTCATCCAAAATTGAGGAGGAATTGTGAGGGTTAGAGCCGGAGTCTCTTCTCTCCTTTAAGAGATTTATCACTAAGTTGAAATCGATGCCCAATATTCGGGAGGTGGAGGTGTCCCGAGTCATCACATCTACAAGAGAGTCATAGAAGGATGCCTGGCCTTTATGAGGTCCATACACATTATAAATAGATAGCCGTTCACCCGATATGTCAAGGACCACACTGAGCCAATGACCCTCATCATCTTGAGAAGAAGTTACAACTGTAGATGGGAAGTTTTTGTTTGTGAGGATTATCATCTCATTTTTACCATCCGACGAAGGTGAGCCCAAGACCTTGCCAACCCAAAACCATCTAAGCCTACACATGTCCCCCGCTGCAAGGTGCATTTCCTGGAGCAATACTATATCTGTTTTTAACTTTTTCCAGGGAATGCAGGTACTCCCCAACAAGGTGCGTGGCATCAATAATAAATCTATCTACGAGGCAAGACCCAAAAATTGAAAGCACAAAAACAGAAGATATGGAACCAAGCATCTTTGGACGGACAACTAAAAAAGAAAAAGGCTGCCAATAATTCGGTGCAAATAGACCTCCCTTTATCCTGCATATACTGCCATGCCCTCCAGGTTGTAATCAACAAGGGATTGGACTTAATCATCTCTGGAATAAGTTGGTATGGCTCATGTAGGAAGCTCGCAGGCAACAATCCCCCCAAAGACAATCGATCAGAGTCAAGATCATCGAACACCGAAGTAGACTGAATCCAATCCGCCGCAATCTGCAAAAGCGCTGCCACATTGTTTAGCCTAACACTGGGTAAATTCATGTCGCCATGAGCCTTTGGTTGTTGTAAAATTTCCAATGGGATTCGAAGTCTCTTACCATTCCACACAAAGGTATGAAATAGCGTATGTATACCTTTCTTGTCTTTGTGTCTTACATATAAGGGTAAAGAGTGTAAGAGATGTAATAATCTCGGAAACTCTGAGAGTTTAATTAGGTTTCCCCCGCCAATGTACGATAGTGGCAGTCTCCACTATGCCACCAATTTTTGCTCCAAGGATCGGATGTAAGATGTAATATTATGCTTATAAAGAAGGGACGGAGATCTAGTAATGTTTACCCCCAGGTATGGAAGCATGGTCATACACCACTCAAAGGGATAGAGGGATGCCCATGGAGGCCGTGCCGGTCCTTTAAGCATCATAGCCATCATCTTCCCTATATTAATATGATATCCCGACAATAGAGTTGTCAAAATGTGTGGCAACGTCCTACGTGGATCCCGGAGAACCAGAACATCATTTGCAAAAGTGGCTATGTTTATCAGTTGTTGGGAGTCGGCACCAAGTGCGCCCAGCAGCTGAAGGTGGTACAGCAGAGGGTCTAATGCCAAATTAAAGAGACGTTGGGACAACGGGCATCCCTGGCGAGTGCCCTGAAACATATCAATGGGGCCGTCAATCTATTATTTTTTTTTTTTTCAATTCAAGAAAAAACTTTATTGGTGAAAAAGATAATATGACAAATGCAAGCTGGAGGTACAATCCGAGACATGCGGACACAAAAATTTGTAGTAAAAAAAGAAAGTCAACAATGCAAACATGACCACAAGAATGCAATATCGTAGATAAAGTAAATGTACCGATCTTGATGATTATAATCGCGATAAGCAAGCTAGAACTAATCCTTCAGTCTAATATAAATCAAAAATTAAACTAAGTGTTAATAGGGCATCTTAAAGACCCTAATAACAATAACACCTGTACTAGTATGGAACAAGGACACTACAAAGACAAAACAAACATGCATTCAGACGGTACACTGAGTTAAGCCGTTTACATGACACGACAGACACACAACAACAACAAAAAACAAAACAAAAAAAAAAAGGGGGGAAAAAAAGAAACAGGGGAGGGATTGTGATTATGACCCCCGCAGGTGTTGATCAGGAGGTGATAGAAAGGAAGAGGGGGGAATTCTGAAAGACCGACCACGGCAACCAAGTCTTGTTGTATTTGTCTACCTGTTCAGGGGTATGAGCAATTAATTCCTCCATTCTCCTGACGAAACTAATTTCAGCAAACCATTCGTCTATGGACGGGGGAGTGGTTGATTTCCATCTACGCGGGATCACGGTTTTGGCAGCTTGTAGCAAGTGCTTGAGGAGGGATTTCTTAAATTTACTAACAGAGATGGGAATCATGAAGAGCAATAGTGCCTCCGGGGTATCAGGAAGGGGGACACCCGTTACTTCCTCAATTACCTCCAGAACCGAAATCCAAAAATGCCGCAGCACAGGACACCCCCACCACACATGGGACATAGTCCCCTTCTCGCCCCCACATCTCCAGCACACATCTGAGGTGGATGGGAAAATCTTATGCAATACAGCCGGGACCCTGTACCAACGGGACAGAATTTTGTAACATGTTTCTTGATGTTTGGATGCCACTAGCGCCCTATGAGTCATCTGGAAGCACTGCTCCCACTGGGTGGTAGTGAAAGAAAGGCCCAATTCCTTTTCCCATTTCAAACAAAATAGGGGAAGCGCTCTAGCCTGATCAGAAAGTAGTAGTTTATACATAAACGACAGGGAGTGTCTCATAGGTGCCGATGCCAATACCGCTTCTTCAAATGTCGTGAGGGACCTAACCAAATGACATTTGCCCCTGATTTTGTTGAAAAAATGGGAAAGTTGTATAAACTGAAATGCGGCCCCAGCAGGGACTGGTTTGCCCTCGAGAATGTCGCCAAGCGGGCGCAGTCTCCCCTCAGAGGTCACATGACACAGACGCAGAGGAATCTTTTTAGTGCCACCAAGAAAAACAGCAGGCGAAATGCCCGGGGGAAAGTCAGGGTTGTCCGTGAGCGGCACACAGGGGCCCCCGCGATCAATGAGGGTATGAGAGTTTCTGTATGAATAGAGAACCGATAAAGTTTGCTGAATGCAGAAGGAGGAGGAGCTAGCACTACCAAGAGTGGGAGTCCAAGTCCAGGGGAGAACCGCCACCGCAGATGCACTTAGGTCCTCTGCCAAGGTGACCCACACCTTCCCATCTGAGTTTGAAGTAAGCGTGAGAAAACGTGAGTAGGCCGAGGCTAAATAATATAGCCTACAGTCAGGTAGACCCACCCCCCCAGCATCCTTCTGTCTCGTAAGCGTATCATACGCTATTCGTGACCTCCGAGTGGACCACACAAAAACGGTAAAACATCGCCGGAGTGTCCTCCAGAACGAAGCGGGAATACGGATGGGGAGAGTTTGAAATAAGTATAAGAATTTTGGGAGGATAGACATTTTTAGCAGGTTTATTCTGCCAAACCACGATAGTTCTTTGTGTTGCCAGCTGTCTAGGTCCTTTTTGGTCTTACACAGGAGGGGAAGAAAATTGTGAGCAAAGAGCTGCGAGAAATCTCCCGAAATGTGTACCCCCAAGTAGGAAATACCCGCCTTAGGCCATTCGAAGGGGAAATTGGACCGTAAGGAGGCCTGATCCTTTGAGGTGATACCAATACCCAGGGCTTCGGACTTAGAGAAATTTATCTTAAAATTAGACCAAGTCCCAAAATTTCTAATGTCGGCCATCAGATTTGGAAGAGAGATATGCGGATTCGTAATGTAGACCAGAAGGTCATCTGCAAACGCAGAGCACTTATATTCCCTACTTCCAATAGTAATCCCTTTGATGTCGGGGTTAGATCTGATGGTCGCCATCAGGCTCTCCATCACCAGTACATACAGTAACGGGGATAAGGGGCAGCCCTGTCTAGTTCCGTTCGAAATAGGGAAAGAGGCAGATAAGGAGCCATTGATTTTGAGACGGGCAGAGGGCACGCGATACAGGGCCGCAATCCTGGATAAGAAGGTAGGGCCTAGACCCAGGTGACTGAGAGTTTGATGGAGAGAAGGCCATGAAATGCGATCAAATGCCTTCTCTGCATCTAGAGACAAGACCATAAGAGGGATCTTGTGAGAACGTGCGTAATGAATAATATCCAAGGTTTTAATGGTATTATCACGTGCCTCCCTGCCCGGGACAAAACCTACTTGATCTGGATGGACTACTGAAGGCAAAAGAGGGTTAAGCCTATTGGCCATCAGCTTCGCATAGATCTTCAAGTCTACATTTAAGAGGGAAATGGGTCGGTAACTGCCACAGCATTGGGGGTCCTTACCCGGTTTGGGTATAAGCGCTACATGCGCAAGTGTGGCTTGAGGAGGAAAAGGAGTATCCATCGTGATGGAGTTAAAGGCGTCCAAGAGCAAGGGGCTCAGTGAGTCCTGAAAAGTTTTGAAAAATTGTCCCGTGAAACCGTCCGGTCCCGGACTTTTTCCCCCAGGGAGACATTTAATGACCGACTGCAACTCCATCAGACTAAATGGCTCCTCCAATGCCTCAGCAGCCGGGGTAGGGATTTTAGATAATAGGGAGGGATGTGGAAATACCTCTGGCTGGGTAGGGTGGGAAGAGGATGGCAAGTTATACAATTTGGAGTAAAAGGAATGGAAGGCCTGAGCAATTTCTCCCGTACAATGCGCCACCGAGTCCGAAGCGGTCTTTACAGAGGGAATGTGAGACTGAGCCATCCGGGAGCGAACCGCCCTGGAGAGCATTCGTCCACTTTTATTGCCGTACTCGTAAAACGTGCTGCGGCACCTCTGGACAAAACGACCCCAAGATGCCTCAAGGAGGCGTTTCACCTCCAAACGGGCAGTCTGCAATTCCCGGAGAATTGTGGCGGAGAGGGCACCTTTGTGCACCGTCTCCAAGCTAGAGACTTTAGAGAGGGCCTTTTGTAGGGTAGCAGCTCTGTCTCTTTTAATCCTTGAGCCGTGTTTAATGAGGACCCCCCTAATCACACATTTGAGGGCCTCCCATTGGGTAATCTTTGGAGTAGAGTCATCTGCGTGATGGGTCAGGAACTGGGAGACATTATCCTCAATATCCGCAACACATACAGTGTCCAGGAGAAGAGACTCATTTAGTCTCCAGTTCCAGACCCTCTCGCGCAAAACTGGGAGACGAAGTGAACAAAACACTGGGGCATGGTCGGACCATAAAATATTCCCAATGGAGGTAGAAACCACCATAGGTAGGGCCGAATGTTGAACCATGATATAGTCCAAACGACTATAAGAGCCGTGAGGAGGAGAGAAAAAGGAGTAATCCCTATCGATCGGATGCATGATTCTCCAGGAGTCACACAGCTGGAGTAATGCGAAGGCTTTCTTCGTTTTTTTGATGGCCGAGTATGATAGAGTAGATTTCCCAGAGGAGTTATCCAAGGTGGGGTCAAGTGTCACATTAAAGTCACCACTTAGGAGAACCGTCCCTTGGATCAGGGGGAGAGAAGTGTCAATCAGGGCTTCAAAAAAGCCCGCTTGACCCACATTCGGTGCATAAGCATTAATGATGGTAAAGAGCTGTCCACTTATTGAAAGGACCAGGATAAGATAACGGGCCTCCGGGTCGGCAGTGCAACTAATGACCTGGTGGGGTAGGGAGCGGTGAATGGCTATGGCCACTCCCCTGGACCTGGACTCCGAGTAATCGGCGAAATGCCAGGAAGTGTAGTGTTTATGTCTGATGTTGGGTGCATGTCCTACCTTAAAATGGGTTTCCTGGAAACATACGATCAGGGCCCTGGAACGATGAAAGTGGTGAAGAACTTGCGCCCTTTTTTCTGGGGTGTTCAGGCCTTTCGCGTTAAATGAGGCGATGCGGAGGTCCATTGATGTGGAAGTCAGAAGAACGGGTGCGATCCCTACACCGGCGCCGCAGCTGTTGGGAGAGAGGGAGAGGAGGGGGGAAAGCGGGAGGAGAAAAGGAAAAGGAGAGGGAAGAAAGAAAGAGGAAAAAGAAAGAGAAAAAAAAAAAACACACCCCCAATAAGAATGGGAGAAAAAGACTACACAACACTCAACCACACAGACTGACACACAAAGCCACACAAAGACCAAAACAAAAATCAGGGACCGAGGTCCTGCGCTGTGACCGTCAATCTATTATTCACCAGTCGGGTAGTGCTGGTACTGTTAAGATAAGAAATTAGGTGTAGAATTGTCTTTTCTTTCTACTCCTATCCAATTAGATGTCTCCGTCCAAATCAGGTGATTACAGCTGTTAACAGCTCAAGAGCTGAAAAAATACACACCATGCAGGTTGGTGGAGCATAAAATCTGTTTTAATCACAGTCAGGGCTGTGGAATCGATAAGCCAAAGTCCCGACTCCGACTCCTCAATTTCCCCTAACCCCGACTCCGACTCCCTCATACATATAAGATAACTTAATTTAAGCTTTTTATCATCCTTATGATACAATAATCAAGCTATTTAGGTAGAATATAAAATATATTTATTGGATACAACTTTAGAACACAAAAAAACTTTATTAAATTGCAAATATGCAAAACGCTGCAGTAAGTGGGAAAAAAAACAGTTTTCAACAACAACGTCCTGAATAACATTTGTGGAGTCTATGAATTTGTTCTGAGAAAAAGTATTGCCTCCATCAGATCCTCTTTCATAGATGACCTCAAATCTGATCGAATTATTTTAAGGCTAGAGAACAGCCTCTCTACACTAACTTGGGTTGGTGGCAAAGCGGTGACCACATGGGCAACATCTCTAACAATCTCGGGGTATAAAGGAATTGCCTCATGCACAGTCAGTTTTGATGATCGGTTGAACTCTTCTACTTCTTTGAGAGCAAGTGAAAAATTTTGCTGAAATACAGTCAGTCTGTTTGCTGTGGGAGTGGAATCTTTTTCCCTGCGGCAACGCTTTGCCTGCTCCATGTCATCCAAATACTTTTCAAAGTTAAACTCTTCATCTGATGAGGCTGAAGATATTGCAGCAGCACTGGCAAGACCCAATTCCTCTTCTTCTTGGCAGTCCTGTAGCCCACTCATCCTAATTGCTACCTCAGTCAGAGCTTCTTTTCCTTTAGTAATCTGTTGATCATCCAGCAATATACGATGACTTGGGTCCACATAAACAGCTGCCAAAAGAATTTTATTATCTAATAACAGTGTCTCTCTCCTTTTCATTGAAGCAGCAATGCCATCTGCGATTAAGCCTCCTCTTTGGGATAGGCTAAAAAGCAAGTTCTTCCACTCCTTTATGAAAGTTCCAGGAGTTAAATCCTCAGCTTGTAATTTTTTAGTCACTGTGAATGGGTGTTGAAGCAGTTCTTTTAATTCAGCCACCTGTGTCCATTGACCTTCACTTAATGTCACCTGAGGGTTGGCCATGTCCACAAGAAAGGGTTTCAGCTCAACTAATCGTTCAATCATCAAATAAGTACTGCCCCACCGAGTGGCTTGATCTACAATTGCCCCTTTCCCAGCACGTCTCTTCAAGATAGAATCAATTTTAGGGGTTCGGGCAGCAATAGCCAATTGCCTCACCTTGCCAATCAGAGTTCCAGCATGTCCCTCTTGCAGACTGTCTCTTATCGCCAGCTGCAGTGTGTGCACAGCGCATGTGATAAATATGACAGAATTTTGAAGCAGCTTCAGCAAGATCTAATTCTAGAGTATCATGTTGCTGTTGTTCTGTAGGAATATCTGTTTGTTCCTCAGTTAAAAGATCAGGACTGTGGCCTTCCATCTCACACATACTGAATCCAAAGTTTTCTTCTAACTGTTGTTCACCTTCCTTATTCTCATTCATCAGTTTAATTGTACGTGTCATATTTGAAGCATTGTCTGTTACAATAGCAAGAATCTGTTCTTTTTTGAGTTCATAATCTTGCAGAACATTTTCCACTAAGGCCTGGAGAAACTGACTGGTGTGATGAGCTTTAGTGTCCTTTACTGCCAGCGTCTTGGTAACAAATTTTTTGTTGTCACAAACAAATCGAACATTTATAGCAAAATAGTTCACTCTGTGACGTGTGCAGGCATCCATTTTAAGATATATAAAGCGTCTCTTGAGAATCTTTTTAAGATCTTCTTTTTGGTTAAAGGCTTCTTCAATCACTAATTTTCTAATACTTTCTCTTTCCAGAGAAACACCAAGTTTGCGGGCCATTTCTCCATTAAGAGCTGTAAAAGCTGGTCGAGCAAATAATGATAATGGTACACCGTCCTTCACAACAAGCTGTATGAGCTGTCTTTTAAACACATCTGCTGTCATTGTTACAGTAATTTTGTCACTTACAAAATATCTTGTTACTGATGTTTGAGACACTCTTTCGTCCTCCTTTGCCTGGCGGGAAGTGCTGGGCACTGGTTTTTTGGTGTCACTCTGATCCTTCTCAGTCACAGATTTGAAAACTTCTGGGTGGAAGCGGTTTAAATGTCTTTTTAGATTGGAAGCTCTTGTAGGAGCGTTTTTATCGCTTCCTGAATATGCCTGATTTTGACATCACAGCATTTGTTTTCATCTGGGTCACTTATCTTACACTGACACACAAAATATTTTTTATCTTCCGTCAGTGTGAAATGCTCAAAGACAGCTGACTTCATAGGAAGCTTCTTAGACATTTTATAATAATATAAATTCGTCCTCAAAATAATTTTGTCCTATGAAAAAAAAAAAAGGTATATTGTAATCTCTGAAAGAATAGCGAGTATAACTTTTGGTAGAAATAAAACAAACTTTGCATAAATCAATAGTACAGATATGTCATGACAAATAAAAAGTTTGTAATATGTGTTTTATTAGATATCTTTATGCTGAACTTTCAGTATCAGGCTTTTTTCTCTGGATACAGGGCCTGATGTATGAAAACGGTCTTGGTCTAAAACTTTCTTTGTTGCCCATAGCAACCAATCAGAGCTCTGCTTTAATTTCTCCACAGCACTATATAAAAGGGGAGCTCTGATTGGTTGCTATGGGCAACAAAAACTTCTACACCTAGACAGTTTTCATACATCAGGCCCTGGGTGTTTTACATCATACTGCTTCACAGTCTACAAAGTGAAACTACTAGCAGTGCTTTGGCAACAGCGTTTACAACTACAGTACTTTCTCACATATGTGTTTCTGTATTTCTAAATAGGAGATGTTAGAAAACAGTTTCCCCCCCTTAAATTCTATGTATAGCATATATAAGCCATCAGAGCAGCTAATCTCTCCAAACAAGAGCTCAGAGGAGAAGCAAGAAAACACATGAAGCATACAGAGAGAACATATACTGGACAATTGATTTATGCACAGTTTATTGAAAGTTTAGATATGCTAAGAAGTACTTGCCTTAAAGGTGTTTTCTCAGCACGATGATTCACTGGCTGACAAGCAGTCACTCTGTCTCCTCAGGCTGTGGGTGGGTCTCCAGCAGCGAATAGCATATATTAACTTCAAGCCCTTCTTGCGACAGAGCAGGAAATTGTGTTCTCCAATACAATTACAGATAAAGTCAAGCTTTCCAGTCCTCACAGTCACAACACTTGTATACTTTGCTTACTGCAGATAATGGTGCTAAACCTTGTAAGTTCACTCAAAACTCAGTCCCATCATTCCGTGGGGGTGAGGTTACTCCTCTCAGCTAATCAGATAACGGGCTTTCTGGTATGCAGGTTACCATAGAAACCTGTGTGCAGTGAGAGACCTGCTGAACTGTCTATAGTTCATGACTGAAGTAAAATCTACTGACCAAAATATTTACAAAATGTTGTCTATAACAGTCCCTTTATGTAGTAAGCAAACTTCTTTAATCCTGTTTTCTCTAGCAGATCTGTGATGAGTGCAGCCATTCCTTCCCAGTGCTTTTTCCTCTGATCTGTAGCAAGAAGCTTCACAACTGAGCATGTACATAAAGTGCAGCACACATTCATTTCAATTAAGAGCCTAGATGCTTATATAAGGAATTGAGCAGACCTTTACAGGACATTTCATTATTTTCACAAATTCTTATGAAAATATATTCAGCACATACTGCAATGAACTAACTGGACCAATTTATTAAATATTTTGGGAGTCGGAGTCGGTCTATTTTATTCCGACTCAGACTCCGACTCCACCAAAATGGGCTCCGACTCCGACTCCACGACTCCGACTCCACAGCCCTGATCACAGCAAGTTACAGTTCGATATAACTTTAAATCACATGATTTATTCTATGATTGGCTAATTGGCTGTTTCTAGGCAGACTATTAGTGAGACCTCATAACGTCTCCTTATTTGCATCTACGCAATGTTGCTAGGCACTTCTGATAATTAACATTTCTTTCTGTATACTCCAGGAACTTTTTGAAGGCCTCTTGGCTTCTCGCGAGCAGTAGCTGTTCTAAGCAAAGCAAAGTGAAAATATCTGATGAACTTAGATAAGGATATAATAATGGATATAATAATGTAATAAAGAGCAGTTTAAACACAAAATATCTGATAAGCTAGATAAGAATATAATGATAGAACCGATTATGATGTTTTCCCTTAAATCATCAACTTGACAGTACCGTCGCACGAAGTTTCTAAAGTGAGGTCCAAAATCCCTGTTTAGTAAGGTAACCAACAGAAAAGGCTATGATACAGTATCAAATCCCTTTTCAGCATCCAAGCTAAGAAGCACAGATACCTCAGCACTTGGTTCCTGGGCATTAAGTATGACTGCTACTGCTGCACATATATTTCTAACCAATTGTCTCCCCCGCACAAAGCCTCTCTCAGAGGGATGCATTATGGAGGGGAGGAAAGTTTGAATTTTAGCAGCTATTATCTTAGTAAGAAATTTGTAATCACAATTCAATAGACTTATGGGGCGATAATTATGTACTAAAAATATACAATAATAAATAAATCATTCAGTTCCTGGTCGTGGTAGATGTTATTATACAAAGATGTTAAGCTCTGAGTAACCATTGGTGACAATACTTTATAGAACTCATTACTAAACCCACCCAGACCTGGAGATTTATTAGGCTATGTTCACACGGGTTAAACCGGGGCGCATTTCGCGGCATACTGCCATCAAACATGAGCGCCCCAGTCATTACGGTAATCCACAGTTCTCATAGAGAACTATGGATTACGCCTCCTCTCCCCACTCGTACAATACACCGCGGGGGGAGATAAGTGACATGTCATTTATTCACGGCGTATACACGCCGTGAATAATGAATGTCTATGAGGGCCCGCCCCTGAGCACACGGCGTAATTGCGGGCAAAATACGTCCCGCAATTATTGCCGTATGAACCCTGTCTTACACTACATATACATCTTTGGAAGAGGCATAAAAGCAGACAAAAAGGCAAAAAAAACAAGAGACAGAGTACAGACAGTCTCTGATTTACACCATTCTGATTTACATCTGTCTCCTAGTTACACACTGAGACTTATGGGGCGCTCACTTGTACCCCCATTTTCCACAGCAGCAGTACGTAAAAGACGTTCCGCATGTCGACCCGAGGTGAAATCTTCTTAAGAGGGGCACAGACAGCAAAACAAATGTAAAAAACCTTTTGTGCTGGAGTTACATTTAATAAATATACCTGTTCCGACAAGTAAATTAAGTTAAGAACAAACCTAATTCCCTATCGTGTTCGAAACCCCGGGGATTGTGTATCAGGTACGAATGATCGGGTTTTTACATGGATTTTTAAGCATTTAGTATTTAGAATCCCAAATCAAAGCAAAGGGTTTTAAAAAAGGTTAGAACATGTTCTATAATCTGTGGAAAATGATTGTTCACACGGCTTAAATGGGGACATAATTAGCCGTGTTTTACCCTAATTACGTCCCTAAAACGCCTAAAATAATATCGGGGATATTCAATGATTGAAATGTAAAATACTTCCTTTTTCCCCAAGGGGGCGTATTCATGCCGTTTTTCGCTGCGTTTTCACAGGAAATTACGATATAAAATCAAGTCCCCTGTAAATTATTGAGCCGTTTTTGCGACGTAATTACGCCTTCTATCCCCAAGAAAATAAGGGGGAACGTATTTACGTCATGAAAATCAGTGCCACACTTTTGGACGCGATTTGCAGCGAATTACGCGCAAATACTTCAAGGCAAAAAAAAACACAGTCTCTACCAAGACTTTTGGGTTTTGTATAAATTTTTGGGGAGGGACTATGCTTGAATCTAAATTTTTGCAGATTTTTCCAAGTAACCAGTGCCCATGAACATAGAGGCAACAGCAGAATGACCACAGCATGTCCCGGGAATTGCGCCATACCAAGCATGCGGGCTAATGTGGGTGACCTCTTAAGGGAAAGGTAATTTTTTAATGCAGTGGCATGTTAAAACATGGCATAAAGCAGGGTTAAGTCACCCGCAATTATACCATGTTGAGCTTTGTCGGGAGGGGGGGGAAGGGGGGGTAGCAGGGCAGCGGGGCCACTTTTTTCCTGTATGTTTGAAAATTTTAGCTAATTTTGTATGTGTAGTAGAACATGTATTAGAAGCTTTTTCTAAATGTTAATGATTATTTGAAGTTACATGCTCTACTGTGATTAATAAAAGTTTATGAAATGTTTTTAATTAATTAATTAAAATGTCTGTATTAATGTGCTCTTAATTGCATGTCATTTATTTTGGGATTTTTTAGAAAATGTGGATGTAATTTTTTTTTTACGTGCATTCTGCCAATGCTTGTTGTTTGCATTGTCATTTTTTTTTGTAAATAACAAGCATATTGATCCTACTTTTTTATGTCATGTAATTTTTTCTATCGGAAAATGCATGTAATTTTAGTCCCTAAAATCAAAAAAATTTGAAACCCTGCTTTAAATTTTGCATAATCTCTTGATGCTGCTGGTAATGCAAAGGTTTGAAAAATGTAGAAAAAAAAATAAAAAAAATATATGCTTTTTTTAAAATTGTAAATTGTTTTAAATTTTTTTTTTCGGGTTATATAATTGCAAATAATATTTTTACATATTTGCATTGCCCAAAAATCCAAACTTGTTTGCTGTGGGTATGTTCCACGGCGTTTTTTTGGCCCATGTGAAAATATGGTAAAGTAATATGTACTGCATACCATAGCTATGAAAACATGAAACATTTATTCTCAGGACCAAAGAGCCTGGGAACATACACACAGCACAAGTCAAATTTTAGCAATGTGTCGTTACTGCTAACAGTTTTAAACAAACGCTTTTTCAAAATTAATTAAAATTTTTTTGGTTTAAAAAATTTCATCAGTATATTGAATTATTTTTTAAAATGGTGGGGGAAAGACAGCAACAGCCGGGAGTCAGCGGGATCGGGTGTGGCAAAAACCAGAATCCCCTTGTGGAAAGACAGCAAAACCCGGGTTGGCAGGATCTTTGGCGGCAAAACCAGAAGTCCCCTTGTGGAAAAGACAAAACCCGGGTTGGCAATTCCAATATCTTAAGGGCCCGTTCAAGGGTTATTTGCCGACAGATTGGCGCCGTATTCCTGCCGGATTTGCGCTTCAATAGGGCGCCAATCCGTCGGGTCTTAGTAATCCACTGCTCTCATGAGAACAGGGGGATTCCGTCGCTCCTCCCCCGCTCGGCAAATCCGCCAGGGGGGAGAAAGTGACATGCACTTATTTATGGCGCGGACCCCGCCGTAAACAAAGCTTTTGTCTATGGGCCGGGGGGCCCCCCCGCGCGCCCCGGGCCCCCCGCCCCCGGCCCGCCCCCGTTTTAAAAGGCGGATTTTGCCTCAATAGGGCGCAAAATCTCCCGTGAATAACCGTGTGAACACGGCCTATATTTCAAAGAAAAAAGGGGTGCTGATTTTTCACTTTAAAAAATACTCTGTGTTTTTTTGGTTCCCTACAGAAAACGCGACTGAATTACGGACGTAAATCGCGTGCAATACCGTGCAATAATTACACCCCCAAGCGTTTTTCAGTCCTAATTCCGGGGAGCAGCACCGAACGACTATGGATATTTTTTAGACTAATCCGCGCGTAATTATGCCCCCAAATTTAACCCGTGTGAACATAGCCTGACGGTATGTTTAATTAAATTTTGGGGCGCCTAAAAACCGTCTTGTGGTAGACGAACCTAAGAACACGTATAGTAGCTTAAAAAAACTAAGGGGCCCAAAGGCACCCCAGTCCGACGCTGGCCAAGAGGCATTTGGGAGTATGACGGCAGTATAAGCCCTTCTTTATTCCAAAAATAAGTCAGTCACAATTGACTTTTGAATAGGCCCCTCTTCCCTGGGGAGCAGCGGTGGGGGGGCAACAGCTTTTTGCAGGCAACCATCCAAATGAGCGCTACAAACCTCTTTAAGTATGTTACATGCAAGTGGCTATAGGACCTTTGATGACATCATAGCCATGTGACTGGTGGGTGTGCCTGGTTATGTGTAAAGTAGTGGCTCAGGGCCCCGTGAGATGTCATGGGGCATTTTATCATCACATGGGTGGGAAGAGTCTGGGAGCCACATGATCAGGTACTGTAGAGTGAGCTTTTAACTGTGGGATGTTGCTGGTGGTTTTATATTCTGCACAATGTGCTCAGGGCTCGGTGGTTATGAGTGTGAGTGAGGATTTATATGAGGTGTGTATGTGACTATAGGGCGTGTGCATAGCTCTACTGCACATACATTACAGGCAGCCTATACAGGGCATGCAGCTGCAGCACAGCCCTGACAACTGAGGCTGCAAGGGCCGGGTCAGTTTTTATAGGGAGAAAGTTTCTGTACTACAATGACATGAGATTAATTTCTCAACGAAAACAACAACAAAAAGTGATCTCCCCCGGGCCATTCCCAAAGGTTTTTAACTGTATATAAAAAATGGGCTTTTGGTAATAAGAAATTTTTTCAATTATTTTAATTTTTATTGTGATTAAAAGGTTAAATTTTGTAAAATTTTTTTTAATAGTATAGGGAAAATAATTTAAAAGAAAAAGGGCAAGGGTAATTTATTATAGAAAATGGGGGATGATGTGAAGGGAAGGTTTGGGGAATTTGAAAGGGTAAAAAATTTTAAGGTAAAAATTTTTATGTGTAAAATGTAAAATGGGGGGTAGATTTGGAAAATGAAAATGGGGGAAAAAATGGGGGGGGGGGAAAAAAAAGTTAAGGGGTTTTTGGGGTGAGTGAAAAAGGGGGGGGGGTGGAAATGATTTAAGGGGGGGATGAGGGGGGTGAAAAGGGGGAAAAATGGGGGGTGCAAGAGGGGCGTTGTGGGTTAAAAAGGGAAATGAATTAAAATGTTGGGGGGGATAAAATGTTAAAATGAAATTTTAAGTAAGGGTTTTAAAAAGTAAATGATTAAGGTAAGGATAGAATTGGAAAATGTTGGGGTTTGGGATAGAAAATTTGAAAAATTAAAAGGGTTGGGAAGAAAAAGGGGAAAACCCCGCATAATAGAGGACGGCGATAGCCCCCCTTGCGAAAAACCCCATAATAAAATACGGGCGATAGCCCCCTTTGGAAAAAACCCGCTAAAAAGGTACGGCGAAACCCCATGGCGAAAAACCTGCATAATAGAGGTACTGGCGATAGCCCCATGTGTCATAACCTGCATAATAGAGGTACAGGCGATAGCCCCATGTGTCAGAACCTGCATAATAGAGGTACAGGCGATAGCCCCATATGTCAGAACCTGCATAATAGAGGTACAGGCGATAGCCCCATGTGTCAGAACCTGCATAATAGAGGTACAGGCGATAGCCCCATGTGTCAGAACCTGCATAATAGAGGTACAGGCGATAGCCCCATGTGTCAGAACCTGCATAATAGAGGTACAGGCGATAGCCCCATGTGTCAGAACCTGCATAATAGAGGTACAGGCGATAGCCCCATGTGCGAGAACCTGCATAATAGAGGTACAGGCGATAGCCCCATGTGTGAGAACCTGCATAATACAGGTACAGGCGATAGCCCCATGTGTGAGAACCTGCATAATACAGTACAGGGATGCCCCTGGTAAACCTGCATAATACGGTAAGGCGATAGCCCCCCCTTTTGGGGAACCCGCTAATACAGGTACAGGCGATAGCCCCATGTGCGAGAACCTGCATAATAGAGGTACAGGCGATAGCCCCCCTGTGCGGGAAACCCGCAAATAAGGTAAGGGGAAAAACCCCCAGTGCGAAACCCATAATACGGTAAAGGGGGGATGCCCCCCTGGTTTTAAACCTGCAAAATACAGGGACCCGGGGATAGCCCGTGTGAGAACCGCATAAAACCCGGGACAACTACCCCAGTGTGAGAACCTGCAGACAAGAGCTGGGAAGCAGCAACTTCTCATCTATAAATACCTCTGGCCCCCCAAACTGCCAGGGGAATTGGAGGCCCCTATCCAAAAAACAGGAATGGCTGCCGAGTTATGGTTATGACGCGTCATGATATTGCTCTGATTGGCCAATCTACTCACGAGCTCATGCTCTCCATCTTATAAAATGACTTCTTATAGTTATTGCCAGATATTGGAAACCCATCCCTTTTTCTATAAAGAAATTTTTCTATTTCTATGATGAGGCCCATCTCCCTTTTTTTTTATGTTTTCCTAAATTACTTCCTCTTTTAATTTTGGGGAAAGCATCATTATTTTAAAACAAGATTTAAAAAAAATGGAATTTTTTACTTTAAAACCCCTTAAAACGGGGTGATAATAATTGGTCCTTTTGTCTATAACCTCTGTAGTAGTGACTATGGTAATTCCTTTTTATTTTTATGTTTGTTTTTTCTGTTAATATTATGAGTGTTAATATTTTTTCTGTTTAAGCATGTGTGTTACCGCATTTTTTAAAAGTTGCATTGGATCATGCTTATTTGGTTTGTGTTATATTGAAAATTAATAAAACTTTTGATTCCCACTGTTTTTTTTTAAAGAAAATTTTTTTTAAAGTTCAGGGCCCGGCAGAGCTGTGAAAACCCAAAGAACCCCAGGGATTTACCCTTTTCCCTTCCACTGCCCTGCACCAGAAACCCTTATATTAACCCCTGCACTGTCCTAAAACCCCCTTAAAAACCCTTTCATAAATCTTTCTTTTGCCTTTTAACCCCCCCGGGTCCTTTCATTAACCACTTAATTGCCCTAGGCCACCAGGGATCTATGCACTAACCCCTTCATTGTTCTAGACTACCAAGAATCCTTAAATCCCTTTCCTGCCTTAGGCCATCATAGATTCTTGCATTACCTTCTTCACTGCACTAAAACACCAAGAATCTATGCATTAACATTTTCATTGTCCCAGACACACAGGAATCCTTCATTTTTCCCCTTTGCCTCCCAAATATCGGGAATCTTGCAAAAACCCTTTACTAACCTATATATCAATATCCAACATTTAACCCCCTTTTGCCCTTTACCCCCCGTACATTCCCTTTGCCCCAAAAAATCCTTTATGAACCCCCCTTCACTTCCCGCACCATGGAGGATAATTACATTAAAGGGGAAATTTTTTTCCCCCGATCCAATTCTTTTTTTCTTAGTTTTTTTTTTTTCTGATTGTTTGATTTTTCTATTTGGGGTTCTTTTGATTTTGGGGCAAACCCTTTTTGCTTGCACTGCTTCACAAAAGGAGATACTTTTTCAGCAGCTTCATGCCATAAAGCCCCCTTTAAAACTAACCTTTTCCCATTACTTCTAGAGGAAGTTTTTAGCATGCTTGTGACCTGGGAAGAAGAGGGAGGGGGAGGAAGGGCGAGCTGTGACTATTCTCCTATTTGACTGGTGGGTCCCGTTTATCATGCACATCGTGTCTCCTTTCAGTTTGGCCCTGCTTGTGCTGACAACTATCAGACTACTGAAAATTTCTCTCTGCAGAACAAGAAGAGTCAGACTATTATTAGGCCTAGCGGCCAAAGTGAAAACTGCAGGACTTAAAGGGGTTGTCTCACTACAAGGATTGCTTTTATGTTAAAGATCTTGCAAAAAAAAAGTCACGTTGCAATTAGCCTTTTAAAAGTTTTCCCACCTATTCTGAGATCCCTTTTGTATGGGCTGCATCAGCCCTCAGGTGCTATGCTACAGACCTGTTTTTCTCTTCCTGATAGGGTTCCGCACAAGTTGCTATAGCTCAGACCGGCTTTTAATGAGAGTGAAACCGTAAACCCACCCTTGAATTCAATGAAACCAAAAAAACAGGGAAAATCATGAGGAGACAACCCTTTAACAATTTTTAAAAAAAAAATGAAATGTATGGAAAATTTAAAAAAACCCTAACCAAAATTATAAAAAAGTTTTTAAAATAAAAAACGGAGTTAAACTTTGTCAATTTTGATGACACATTCCCTTTAACTCATCACTGCCCTGGGAAAACCAAGGCCATACATTTTAACCGCTTCAAAAGCCCCAGACACAAAGATCCTAAGGCTCGTCTACAAAAGCCAGGAATCAGTTGGTTTTTGGGCCCTTTCAGTATTTTTAATCCGAAGTTGGAGTCGTTTAAAAATGGGCCCACTCCGACTCCCCAAAATATATATAAAAGGGGTTCGTTGTTCGATGCAGGGAAAGAGCAAGAGAATGGGGGCCGGCCAGTGCACTGTCCCCTATCTTCAGCCCTTTTCACTGAGGATTTTTATGACAAGGGCGGCAAGCGCTGCCACAGGGGAAAAATTCCGCTCCCGGGCAAAACAGATCGACAAAATTTTTTCACTTCATATTTACAACTTTTTAAAGTTTTTTTGTTTTTCTAAAATCTTATCCTTAAATATTATTTTACCAAAAGAAAAAGGGTAACAAATGTTTGGGAACTTTTTGTTTAGGTCCATAACCCCTATTTTTAGACAATCACTTGGCCTCAACTAACTTTTATTTTCAACATTTAGCATCTGCTTAGTTCAAAATAGATTCTTTTCATTAAATGCATGTTATTGTTTTTGCTCCTGGTGGGTGGGCAAAAGCAACTGTTCCACTTTCCCCAATAGCTCATTTTGGTTTTTCAGGCTGTTCCCCAAAAAAAGGCACGGGATCGGCAGCCCCATAAAGAAATTTCCCAAAAAAAGAAAAGCACAGCATCCAACCACTGATAGGGGCCCTGGGCCAAAAAATTCCCAAAAACTGCAAAATTGAGGCCCTAAAGGGGGGAAGAATATGAAATAATCCGTCCCCTCCCAAACCAAAGGGGACGTCCCTGAAAATATCGAATCAACAAATCCTCATCAGTTTGACTCTAAGGCTTAAAATGGGCCCATTTGGTCCTAATTACGTGCCGAAATGGCCAATTAAAAGGGCCCAAAACGGCCCATTCATTCGGTAATTCACAGTTCTATAGAGAAATTGGTTTGTCTCCTTTTTAAAAACGCTAGAAAGAGGATCAGATTTTTGGGCAAGACGTGCTTGAATCTATCCAAAACAAAAGGATTCCCGGGCGAGGGAAAGAAAATTTTTGATTTCTGGGCAAAAAATAAAATGCGTTTACAACTCAGAACTAAGCAGATGCTAAATACTAATACGTTTTTTTAAAAATCGGTAAATGTTTCTATAAAATGACGGTAGCCTCGTTAAAGCTGTAAAAGGAAAGGTGAATTTTTGGGCCCGAATCAAAAGATCAAACATTTTTTACCCTTTTTCTTGTAATGTCTGTTTCTACCTAAAAAAAGCTTATTATTGTACATAAGTGATAAAAACCTGTGTTACCATATTTTATCGGGCTTTGGGTTTCCGATCCACAACCCTCTTTCCTCACCCAAAACATTCGTTTTTCAGCTTTCCTCTCTGCACAACCCCCAATAACCCCAGGGGGGTACAGGAATCTTCTTCATGTATTGCCCCCTTCTAGGAAGGGGAAGGGGCTATTAAAGGTAAGAAGATACCAATTGGTTGTCTAGCGGCAGGTTTAAATACCATCCGGATTCTGATTAACAGAAACCGCCCGTATTTGACAAATTGATGTGGTTTTGAGGGAAATTCTGTCCCGGTTTTCGGATTCCCCCTCCTCTCCACCACTCACAATTTTAATTTTTGCCCGAAAAACCCGGGGGAAGAATGAAATGTTCTAAGTTGTTAGAAGGCCAGAGGGGGTTTAAAAAATTTTGGTGGAAAATCTGTGCAGTGTGGCTGCTGCACGGGTTTTCTATTTAAAAATTAAAGGGGGTTTTCTCGTACAAGATTGGGTTTTAATTTTAAAAAATCTTTAAAAAAACAACACTTCGCAATATATATTCATTACAAATGTCCTACTATTTTGAGTTATCCCCGAGTAGGGGGGCTCAGCTCCTCAAATCCTATAGCCAGCCCGGGGGATTTTTTCTCACTGGCTGTCAGTGCTGGGGATATCGTTCTAATGCAGGCAGGCACAGAGCCCCCCCCGCACAAAATGGGCCCCTTGTGATGCTTTGTAGGGGAGGGGGAGGGAAGGGGGGGGGCTCTGGTTCTGTGTCTGGGGTAGCTGTGCTGCCGGGTTAAATGTATTGCCTGCTCCCTCCCCCCTCACACGATTGAGGAGAGCAGAGGGGAGCTGATCGTGGTCAGTAGGGTGTGACAGCAGTTTAAGTGTGTTTATTAATATGATGTGTCTTTTGGGGGCTTTTCTATACTAATAGAACAGATCGGTTGGCAGTGAACGGGTT
>JAODAL010034503.1:0-44161 GCA_025379985.1 Phyllomedusa bahiana
TTCCTGTTTTTGCGCAGCAGTTCTGTGTTTGGGGTGTTGCGCTCTATGGATCTACAATTCTGATGTTCTCCCCCTCGCGGCTCGAGGCTAGGAATCCGGGCCATAGGCATCTACATATGATAAAGGAGGACTGATCGATGACATCGCTCTTATCAGGTACTGCAGTGTCTGACCTGCGCTCTGACCATGTGTAAGGACTATGGACAGATAGAGCCACATGTGTGAAAACCGTCTAGGTCCAAAACTCACTTTGTTGCCCATAGAAACCAATCAGAGCTCATAGCAACAATCAGAGTCCCCTCTCTTTTTTCCAGAGCACTATAGGAAATGAAAGGGGGCATCTGATTGGTTGCTATGGGAACAAAGTGAGTCTTGACATTAACAGTTTTTATAAATGTGGCCCATAATGTCTACTTCTGTTCACCCATTGGCAGTTTTTTGGGACCCCCAGACTGAAGTCAGAGGAACCATTGTTTTTTTTTAGGGAACCAGCCAATGTCTGATATTTATGGGGATGTTAAAGTTTCTGTTGACCGCTATTAAAGGGCTTGTCTAGAAAAACCCCATAAAATTGTCATACCTTCCTGCGTTGTTTTCTATGCTTTTCCTGTGCTGTATGCAGCCTCCCTTCTCTGCAGGGGCAGCAGCATCCTATTTCAAAGCTGTTTCTCTTTATAATGTATAACTACAAGGCCCAGGCTTCCTCTGCTGTGCTTGTTCTATCTTCTTCCATCCCAACCTCAGCCCTTTTTCTTCTCTTATGTTGGGGTGGGGCTTCAGAGGCTGCCCTGAAAAAGCCACAGCCCTTTGGTCACCTGATCTCCTGGGCTCCACACAGAGCTGTATCCTGTGTATGTAGACACAACAGCTGAGCTTCCTGTGACCAGACGGCTGATGTAGAACTGCAGAAAGCCTACAGAGATATGTAGAGGGTAACAGCTGTATAGGGAGTACTCCAGCCCGGAGTCTCTTTTCATCCCACTAACATAATTTATATTAGATGAGGACAGATGTCTTCTGATAAAGGCCTGTGGACGAAACGTCGGCACCATCGACATCTGTTATCCCTTGTATTCTTCCTTGACCTCATGCAGTAATCACTTTCTATGTACAATGTATTTGACCTCTCGGCAATATTCTTCTGCATTGCCCTGTAAATAAACCTATGTTTGCAATATACCTTATTGTTGTGCCGTGGATTGTATAGTGTTGATATTACAGGCCAGTTTTGACCCTCTGCACTTGAGCACGCACCTTCCTTCACTGGTGTGCATGACCATTCAAATTTTATATAACCAACCCATTTCCTGTCGGGGAGAAGAGCAGTGCCCCCCTCATGGCCAAACACTACTGTTTAGCATCCTGTATGCTGGGTCACACTTTTGTGTTTAAAAAAAAAAAGCGTTTTTAAATTTACCTAAATTTGATAAGGTTTAAAAGGGTTTTTGCCAAAATTCATTTCTCCCTCCTTTATCAGCTTTCAGCTTGTGTGTTAGGGGGGGTAGTGTGATGATTTGTTTAAAATTTACATTTCTTGACCCGCGGGTTTGACTACCAGGCCTTTCCCTCTCTGTAGTCAAAGAAAGGTTGTTTATTAAACATTGTGAGTTCGGGGGAAAAGGTTTTTTGCTTTACAGCAGAAGGGTCCTCGGTTCAAAATGCGGAAAAAAACCCTGTGTATTTTTTTTTTTTCTTTTCAATGCACAGCCCCAGGGTGGATTTGTTTTAAATCACTTTAAACCCTTTCAGTAAGGTTGATTTAAAATAGTAAAATTTTAAATCAAAGTTTTCCCAAAAATAGTTTTGCTATTTTAACATAAGTAGATGAAGATTTTTAGAATACTTTTTATATTACTTTTTTTCCCCAGTTTAAGGGGTTAATATTTATATTTGGCCCCATTTTCTGTTGTAAGGAAGGAGAAAATAATCCTGCCTTAAAAACAATTTAAATAGTTTTTTCAACTGAAAAAAAAAATTACAGCAAAAGTTATTTGCTTAAACAAACATCCATGTTTGTTAACAAATTTTGGTTTAAAAAAACTAAATATATATATTTTTTTTAAAAAATTTAAAAAAAAGGGGACTGTCAGCCCAGCCGACACTGAAAACTTAAATATACTGCCCCTGCTTCCTTTTCTTTTCCATCATCTTTTCTTTTTTTCCTATTCAAAATTCGGGAAAAGAAAAACAAGTTTTCCCGGGGGTTTTTTGGGCCCAAAACCAATTTTAAAAAATGAATGAGCCCAAAAGGGAAAGGGAAAATATTTTTTCAAGCCTGCAGAAGAAGCACTGCTTTTAAAAAGTAAAATCATTACTTGAAAGTCTCAAAACCCAAGCGTTGGATTTACCAGTTTATGGTGTGACCTTTTTTAAAATATCTTCAGAAAAACTATTTTCTTGAATGGTTCCCCCTTGTCTGAAGTTTATTATAGTTGGCATTAAGATGGATGATTGTGGATACCCATGTCATAGCTAATCCTCCCCTCAGCACTTGTTTGACCCTGATATTGGATTTTGACAAATTTTTCCCAAAAAAATTGAGCTGGAGTCGTGCTTGTCCCATTGTTTTTTATGCTTGTAATTTAATTCTGTCCATGTGTATTTTTGTTTTTAAGTGTTCACTCTTTCCTTCAAATTTCCAGCATCCGCAATAAAAAAGCTTTTTTTCTGTGTTTGTTTAAAGCTTGAGAGATGGGTTTAGGAAGCTCGCATATGTCAACATTTCTCTTAAGCCCAGTTGAGGATTTTGGCCGTGACTTTCCCTTATTTTTCTCGTTTTTCTTCCAAAGTGTATCAGAAATAGGCCAGTTTTTGTTATACTGCTCAAAACAGCCCACCACAGAGTTCATCTAACTTTTGTGGGGCGTTAGCTTGGTTCCACCCATCCTTTTCAGAGCGCTGCAGAAAAATGATTATTGGAAATATTAGCAATTTAAAACATTAGCCTTTATTTCGGGAAAAATTAATTTTGGTAAGAGTGCAGCAAATGAGACGCAACCATATGTTATTAGAGCTTTGTATTTCCCTCCCTGTCTTCTAAATCTCTTCTATTTTGGGGGGATACGTTTGCGCTTTGTCGTGCCCAAAATCGGGTTTTTGACATTTATTTTTGTTCCTGTGTTATAGCTTTTCTGCCAACTTCTTTTTTAAGTA
The DNA here is from genome assembly GCA_025379985.1 of Phyllomedusa bahiana. NCBI lineage: Eukaryota > Metazoa > Chordata > Amphibia > Anura > Hylidae > Phyllomedusa > Phyllomedusa bahiana. The sequence goes on from JAODAL010034503.1 coordinate 3,154, forward strand.
TTCTGCTGTGTGGGGCATTTCCTGCGTATGTTGTTTGTGCAAGGAAAGATTTCCCTTCTTCTGTTTTTATAAAAGCACTAAAATTAGGATCATTGTGGACATTACTCCAACCCTCAATATTGGTTAACAATTTTCCCCTCCAGAGCTTTTTGCACTTTGCCCCTTTTCCTTGTATACATTTGATCCGCGTTCCCCTGCACACGCTCTGTGGGGGGAAAATGTATCCTGGTCTCAGTGATAAAAACCTATTAATAAAAATGTGGGTTTCTTTTCAGGGAAAAAGAAGGTTGTTGCTTTAAAATAAATGGGAAATTTTTTTACCCAAATCAACTTTTTTTTAAAATTCTGTGTTTTATCACAAACCTATCTAGGTGGTTCGGGGGGTAAGGTTTTTTTTCCTTTTGGGTGATGGTGTTTTGGTGTGGGTGTTGATGTGATGTGTGCTAATGAAGCACTTCCTGGATGGATAATCTGAACTGAGAACAGGATGTGGGGATTTGGGAGGTGGAGTTTCGAAATCCATGAATTCCCCTAAAAAAAAAGCCCAATGCTTTTTTTTTATTGTTTTCAATTTGTTTGTACAAAACATCACTCCCCCCAAAAGGAATTTTTGTTTTTCTTCACATAAACTGCCCAAAGACAGAAAACATGCATAATAAAAAAAAAATTCATTTTCCACTGACAGTTCAGTTTTTAGAAATGGGGATTCAATAAAATTTGTTTACCAACCCTAAAGTCCTGTGTTCAAAAAGTTTCTTTGGTCATTTTCATCACGCACTTCTCATGTTTCCCTCATTGCGACCAGCCTTGCATTCTTTTTTGGGATCGTTTGCATTTTGCACGCTTGCCTCCCTTACCGATAGGCGAAAGGAGCTTCATTAAAAATATTCCCAAACTGGGTCTCTTTTAGGCCTGTTTCATTTTAAGGAAAGATGTAATAAACCTCGATCGTAACAAAACAGCCCAGACTTGTTGTTGTGGCTATGTGCAGTTTTTTTGTAAAGTTTTACTTTCATTTTCTTTTTGTTTTCCCTTCCCCCTCCCACACTTGATTTTACATTCTTCTTTTGTTGTGCGATCTATTCCCTCCCAAAAAAATCAGAAAATATTTCTAAATTCTTGGCTTGGCACTGAAGGGGGTTTATTTTTTTTCATAGGTTTGTGAACAATAGGATTTAAAGGTTTTTTTTCTAACTCTGTTATGTTGTAAATTTTTGCTGTGAAAAGAGGGGTGGGACCCCTTGGCGGAGTCCAATTCAGTTTGAGAAATGCGCAAGTAAAGCGAGCTCTGGATAATATAGGAGAGAAATGCCCAATAACCCACAAAACCTTGGAAGGCTGGCATTGTGAAAGTTAAAACAATACAGCCTTTTTTACGGGGTTTAAACAATCACTTTATTTATGATGGAAGAACCTTTTGGGGGTAAAAAATTTTTTCCCCAAAAAAACAGTTTATTGAAAAAAAACCGATTTAAATAAAAAAATCCGATTTTTTTTTTTTTTTTTTTAAAAAAAAATTGATTTTTTTTCACCCTGCAAAAACCCGATTTAGGTTTTTTTTTATTTATTTGCACTGTTTGATAATTCTAAGGAGCACGGGACGGGGTGGTGACAACTGGGTTTGAACATCAGTAGCTGCCTGGAGGAGAGGTGATGTTTTTGAGCATGTGCGACAGGATGAGGAGCTCTCGCCCTGGTCTATCCCCCGGAGACGAGTGTAAAAAAAATGGTCATAAAAGGAGAGCTAAAACTAAAACGGTGAGGAATTTTTAATAAAATGAATGGTTAAAAAAGTTTATTATTTCATTTTTCAAGTTCCCACGTCAATTTTACTTTGTGGCAAAACACCTTTAATAATAATAATTTTTATATAGCAACAACATATTCTGCAGCACTGTACAGCTTAGGGGGTATAATTACAGACAAAACCAAACAGTGCACAGTAAAAAGCTACTAACAGATCAGACACAAGGTGTGAGGGCCCTGCTCACAAGAGCTTACAATCTATTAGGGATTTTTAATGTGCTTTAAGCGCACACATTTTACCGCAGGTGCTTTTGATACAGTAAAAGCTCCTTGTGTGAACCCAGTATTAATGGGGGAAGTCTGTGGATACAATCAGCGACAAGATTTTAGAATCTGCACCACTGCTAAAATTGTGCATGAAAGTTTTGTGCAGTGTGGATGAGGTTTGGACATTTCACCCATAGATCCTATCAGAGGATCTTCAGCTCGAGCCTGGAGGGGTCTAGGGCTTTTCCATCCGAGACATTTTTAGCATATCTGCAGAGTGAATGGAGATGTTTGCTCTGGTATTTCCTTAACTACCATTGAGCTGAAGGACTGGATTGATGTGACTGATGAGGACTTCTCCTATATTAGGTGGGGATTTCCAAAAAGGTTACCTGCTGAACGTCTTCCTCTTAGAAAACTGCAATGGCCTTTTCTGTAGAGCTGTAAATACCTTAGACCAGGCATCCTCAAACTGCGGCCCTCCAGCTGTTGGGAAACTACAACTCCCATCATGCCCACGGTTATAGATTGTATAAATGCATGATGGGAGTTGTAGTTTCCCAGCAGCTGGAGGGCCGCAGTTTGAGGATGCCTGCCTTAGACGCTGGAGCACAGCAACCGCTTTTATTACACCTTATATTGTAATTTCTGATGTCATTGACATTTTCCTTTGCTGTTTTCTGTGTTCTAGAGATGATGACGTCTTGTTTGTGAGTGATGGGGAATCTATCATTGGTGAGTACAAGCATCGGATCTACGGGATCGATGGAGCTTTATAATATAAAGGGGTTATCTCACTACTCTCTTGCAAAAACGAGCTACTTAGCAATATGTGTCCATTATCAGTGTCCTACCTATTCCTAGATATTCCCTCTTGTATGGGCTGTATCAGCTCCTCAGGTCACTGTGGCTACAGACCTGTTCAGTGTCTCCTGATGGGCTGCAGCACTGGTTGCTATAGCTACAAACCTGTAAATCTCTCATGATGGGCTGCAGCACTGGTTGCTATAGCTACAGACCTGTTTGATCTATCCTGATAGGCTGCCAGCACTGGTTGCTATAGCTACAAAATTTTTGAAAACCAGAAATGCCCCTAACATGTTGGGCTAGGGAATGTGAAACTGTGTAAACCCCCTTTGCCAAAATTTTCTGGTAAGGGTTAAAAAAACCGGCCAAGGGTCCCAACTAAACCCACAGGTTATCCGGGCCCTTTTAAAACACCCGAGGTTTGGTACCCCAAAGGAACTTAGTCCGGAAGAGACCCAAAGGATACTTTATTAAAAGATTAATTACACAGGCAGTTTTCACAAAATAAAAGTCCAAACGGTTCAATCCAATCTGCCTGTTTTCGGGTTTCATTGTCACGTTTTTGGTTCCCATGGTTAAGCCCGGTTTATTTATATAAAACCAATCCAAAGCGTTCACAGGTCAACAGGATTTGCAACGTTAGATTCACATTGAGGGATAGATGGGAACACTTTTTACATATTAAATGACTTGTTTGAAGATCTTTCTAAAAGATTATGATAGGCCCTCCTATTTAATTTACCCTTGGGTATCCCCGTGTAGCCAACTTAAAGTAATAAAAAAGGGCATTTTTTTTGGTTTCGTTTCTTATAGTAAATTTTGGTCAGTTACATTTCCAATTAAAGCCCAAGTATTCAAATAAGATTACCCACCCCCCATGATGTTTTGGGCAGTTCATAGGGAGAGAAGATTCCAGCTACAAGGTTCTCTGCATTAATTAAAAAACCTGTACAGGTGGGCGGATTGCAAAAACCAAAATGGGAGCAACCAGAGGAACAATGTTTGGTCTGCACATCCAAAAAGCAAAGCTGCACACTGGTGTGGTAGTAAAATACAAACACAATCCCATATCAGCAACACTCTGGTCGCAGTGGGGATACACATCTACAGATGACTAAAATGGGGGCCATGAGTCTATGAGAGTGACTAAGGCTATGTCTGCACTATGTCTAAGGCTATGTCTACACTACAGTGGAAAACGTTCATGAAACTGAGTTTTCTGTCCACTGCCTGTCAAAAGCAGCTGAAAAAACGTCATTTTTTTTGGCACATTTTTCGTTTTTTGAAGCGTCTTTGCTCTGCTTTTTAATGTATGCACAAATTAAGCCATTGGATGTAAACTACACCCTACAGGTGGAGTTAACATGTTAAGTAGTCACTTCCTTTAGATCACTGTAGCCATTGTGAGCACATTGTCCTTTGTGAGCTGCTGCTGCGTGCAACTACTTTATTAAATTTTACACCAGATTCTTGCACCAAAATCCACAAAAACCCACATTATCTTTGCATACAGGAAGATAACTGTATTAGCATCAAAATCTGTAAAGAAAAGGATTTTAGCGGCAAAATCCAAAAAAACACATTATTATGAGATCACTTTATTAGCACCAAAATTTTTAAAGATATTGATCTTGGCGCCGAAATCCGTAAAAAACATATTTTTGGCGTCAGAAGCGAGATAACTTTATTAGCGCCAAAATATGTTAAGAAAAGGATTTTAGCACCAAAAACCGCAAAAAAATGGATTCTGATGCCAAAATCCATAAAAAACATATTTTTAGCGAAAAATATATGAATTGCGCAAAAATAGATAGTGGCCAAAGCAAGATCATTTTATTACAAAAAGTACAAAAAAAGGACACATCAGACACTTTTATGCAGGTTTAATAAGATATAACCTTTATTAACACCCACTATAGGTGGGACTTGGGTCTCCTGGGAGGGTTTTCATTGAAAAATCGCGGCAAAAGGCGTCCGGCGCTTTCCATAGACTCCTGTAGTAAATTTTCTGCCCGGCTCCGGCGTTTTTTAGAGCATGTTGCAAAATACGAGCAGTGAAAAAAAACGAGCAGAAAAAAGCAGCTCAGTGTAGACAGCAGGAGGGTTTTTACATTAGAGTCTATGGGAGATGATTACAGTCGTTTTTCCAGCGTTTTTAGAAAACGAAAAACGCTGAAAAAACGGACGTTTTTTCTGTGCAGTGTAGACAGAGCCTAAAATAGCCAAGCGCTGTACTCTTTTATCTTTGTCACTCTCATAGAGCAGCAGTGCTTATATACGCTCCGTGCACAGCGAAGAGGTCTTTGGATGGGGCAGGGGTCGAACATGTGCACTGCTGCTTCATTTCATGTATGACATGAGCACACCAAGAAATCTTGAAAGACTCTGGGTCAGTAGGGGTTAGCAGTGGGACCCCCAGTGATCAGTTAGGTGATAAATGTCTATGGTGATACAACCCTTTTATCTCCTTTATGCTGTATTATGGAGCATTAAGAAAGCCTTACATCTCCATGTATCTGAGATATGGTATTAATGTCTTCAATTGAACTGCGCGGTTGGGTGTCACATACTTAAAGCTCTGTAGTACACTGGACTGTGTGGAGAGCTGTGCATGGTTTCCTCCATTCAGGACTGCAAGAGTGTGGCTAAATACAGTGCCCCAGTGGTAGAGCAAGGATAAGGGGACTCGCTATCTCTTGAAGAGTTGTGGTCTGAGGGTCCACCTGTCAGACATTTATGGTGTTTCCTTTGGGTATGTTCACACGACATTTTTGCGATCCGTTTCTCGTAAGCAAAACGGATCCAAAAAAACATATCTAACAATGTGCACTTTGATTTACACTGATTTCAATGTAAAACATTTATCGCCATTCATACGAGTGATCACCGATTCGCTTTTATTTGCTTTTTTGCGTTTTTGGAGCCTGAAAAACGGATCCAAAAGCGCAACACACTTTTGGGTATGTCTTGGATGTCAAAAGCGCATCCGAAAACCATTGATTCCAATTGATGTCTGAATAGATATAGGGTTAGATATATATAGATAATTAGAGTAATTTTGAATAATTAATAATTTATCAATAACTGCTAATTATTAATTACTAGTTATGACTCATTAGTTAATAATCATTAATAAATAATTGGATTAATAATGAATTAATGATTAACAATAGTTAATAATAATTATTATTAATGATTATTCATAATCAACGATAATGATGAATCATTATTTAGGGTTGGGTTAAATCATTATTTGTAAATTAATGATTTATGATTGACACAAGGTCAAAAGGGTTTATTTGGCCATGGAATAGGTTTAATTAATAGATAATTGATTTGAAAGAAAAGGCATTGAAAAATGGATCCGAAAAACGCGTCCAAAAAAGCATCTGCAGCTGCGTTTTTGGATACGTTTTTTTGGATGCAGTTTTCTTCTGGTAAAAAACGGATAAAAAAAAAGGATCCAAAACGTCGTTTGAACCTACCCTTTGTGTGGTAATGCTTGATTCTTATATTTCAGATGATCAGAATGAGCCTATGGTCACAGAGCCGCTGACTGGAGCTCAAACGGACTGGCTAACGCTGAATGTTGGGGGACGATATTTTACCACTACACGGTAAGGGTCTAAACCGGGGGAGGGGGCTGTTAGTACCTGAACAGCTGTGGAGGCTGCTGGGTATTGAGACCGGAGCCTGCTATTGTCAGTGAGGATGGCTTTGTGTTACCCCAGTTCGTTCTTTCTTCAGGTCCACGCTTGTGAGTAAGGAGCCGGAAAGCATGCTATCACATATGTTCAGTGACAGAGGTTGGTGGTGAATGAGAGGGGTTGTGGAAGGGGTGCGGGATCCTTAAATGATTTAGAACACCATTAGTTTGGGTTTGTATTTTACAAATGAAGCTCTGTGTCACGCCCAGGAGATCAAGTGACCAACGGGGTTTGGTCTTTTTCAAAGCAGCCTTGAAGCCACACCCCCTTTAGTCCTATCTCTCAACACTTTTAACATGAGGGAACATACAAGGGGTGTGCACCGAGACTGAAGTAGGAAGAAAAATAACGCCTAGGAAAGGATTGTGGATCTTAGAGTACCTATCACCTCCACACAAAATATAATAGTAGATGAAATCGTAACACTTTTTTCCAATACATTGTCATTCCCTCAGTTTTACAGGGGAACAGATTTTAGTTTCTCTTTCTTAGCAGAGCTCTGTATGTAGCAGGGATTATTTCTGTTTTCAGCTACCAACTGTGCAGGGGGAGCTGAGGGCATAGCTGTTTGTATGGGGTAATATGAAACTCTCTACATACAGTGCGGCAGGCACAGGACACTGACAGGGTTTTATAGGCATCTACATTACACTGCTGCTTGTGTTATATCCAGCACAGAAATAGCAGCCCAGAGTTTTATCACTGTGTACATGATGTAGACTTCCTGGCTCCCCTTTTCACAATGGGTTCTCCCAGCTCAGAAGCAGTTACTTTGAGACAGCTGTCAACATATTGATCCATCAGGTTGTAGGTGCAAACTTGGCCCGACTTCAAAGCGGTCTTAAAAGGTCAGCGCTTGTTTTTAAAACTGAATTACAGGTGAAATGCTTTGATTTTCCGAAAGAAGCATACTTAAGGAAGTGTTTGTATTTTAGTCTCCTGTTACTTCATGAGGTTTCCATGGAGGTGATACAGTGGTGGCCAAAAGTATTGGCACCTCTGCAATTCTGTCAGATAGTACTCAATTTCTTCCTGAAAATGATTGCAATTACAAATTCTTTTGTATTAATATATTCATTTATTTTGCTTGCAATGAAAAAACACAAAACAGAATGAAACAAAAATCAAATCATTGATTATTTCACCCAAAACTTCAAAAATGGGCCGGACAAAAGTATTGGCACCCTCAGCCTAATACTTGGTAGCACAACCTTTAGCCAAAATAACTGCGAACAACCGCTTCCGGTAACCATCAATGAGTTTCTTACAATGCTCTGATGGAATTTTAGACCATTCTTCTTTGGCAAACTGCTCCAGGTCCCTGAGATGTGAAGGGGGCCTTCTCCAAACGGCCATTGTGAGATCTCTCCACAGGTGTTCTATGGGATTCAGGTCTGGACTCATTGCTGCCACTTTAGAAGTCTCCAGTGCTTTCTCTCAAACCATTTTCTAGTGCTTTTTGAAGTGTGTTTTGGGTCATTGTCCTGCTGGAAGACCCATGACCTCTGAGAGAGACCTAGCTTTCTCACACTGGGCCCTACATTATGCTGCAAAATTTGTTGGTAGTCTTCAGACTTCATAATGCCATGCACACGGTCAAGCAGTCCAGTGCCAGAGGCAGCAAAGCAACCCTAAAGCATCAGGGAACCTCCGCCATGTTTGACTGTAGGGACCGTGTTCTTTTCTCTGAATGCCTCTTCCTTTTTTTTTTTTTTTTTTTTTTTTTTCCTGTAAACTCTATGTTGATGCCTTTTCCCAAAAAGCTCTACTTTTGTCTCATCTGACCAGAGAACATTCTTCCAAAACATTTTAGGCTTTCTCAGGTAAGTTTGGGCAAACTCCAGCCTGGCTTTTTTATGTCTCGGGGTAAGAAGTGGGGTTTTCCTGGGTATCCTACCATACAGTCCCTTTTCATTCAGACGCTGACGCATAGTACGGGTTGACACTGTTGTACCCTCGGACTTCAGGGCAGCTTGAACTTGTGGGGATCTTAGTAGACGTTCTTTATCCACCATCAGCACAATCTTGCAATGACATCTCTCGTCCGTTTTTCTTTTCCGTCCACATCTAGGGAGGTTACCACAGTGCCATGGGCTTTACATCTAGGGAGGTTAGCCACAGTGCCATGGGCTTTACATCTAGGGAGGTTAGCCACAGTGCCATGGGCTTTACATCTAGGGAGGTTAGCCACAGTGCCATGGGCTTTACATCTAGGGAGGTTAGCCACAGTGCCATGGGCTTTACATCTAGGGAGGTTAGCCACAGTGCCATGGGCTTTACATCTAGGGAGGTTAATCACAGTGCCATGGGCTTTATATCTAGGGAGGTTAACCACAGTGCGATGGTCTTTACATCGAGGGAGCTTAGCCACAGTGCCATAGGGAGGTTAGCCACAGTGCCATAGGGAGGTTAGCCACAGTGCCATAGGGAGGTTAGCCACAGTGCCATAGGGAGGTTAGCCACAGCACCATGGGCTTTACACTTCTTGATGACACTGCGCACGGTAGACACAGGAACATTCAGGTCTTTGGAGATGGACTTGTAGCCTTGAGATTGCTCAGGCTTCCTCACAATTTGAAGTCTCAAGTCCTCAGACAGTTCTTTGGTCTTCTTTCTTTTCTCCAGGCTCAATGTGGTCACACAAGAACACAGGACAGAGGTTGAGTCAACTTTAATCCATGTCAACTGGCTGCAAGTGTGATTTAGTTATTGCCAACACCTGTTAGGTGCCACAGGTAAGTTACAGGTGCTGTTTATTACACAAATTAGAGAAGCATCACATGATTTTTCAAACAGTGCCAATACTTTTGTCCACCCCCTTTTTATGTTTGGTGTGGAATTATATCCAATTCGGCTTTATGACAATTATTTTTGTGGTTTTCCATTGAAGACAAATTAAATGAAGATAATAATACCAAAGAATTTGTGATTGCAATCATTTTCAGGAAGAAACTGAGTATTATCTGACAGAATTGCAGGGGTGCCAATACTTTTGGCCACCATTGTAGGTCCTTTTTAAGTTTTAAAGGGCAAAGGGAAAAAGGAAATGTTGCTGCTACCTATTCTGTAGAGAAGAAAGACTACAAACAGCACAGGAAAAGCACAAAGTAGCTCAGAAAGCCTCACAAAAAGATGAATAAAGGCTCGGGCATAGCACTGAAATCCTGTTTCTTGGGGAGGAGGGTTAAGTCACCCCTTTAATACTGGGAAATTTCAATAGTTCTGTGCTCTGTTCTCCATGTTTGCTGTTGTCATGTCTGGGTCATTCCCACTTGTCTCTAGAGTGTGATATCACTCGACCGTTCCTCCTGTTCCCCTATTTGTCTACACATCTTTTGTAGATCGGTGCAGAATATGTCGGTACTGTATGATTATAGTTGTAATGTGCTGCTGGTATTACATTGTTGTTTCCAGATGCCTGGGGAAATAAGAGGGACCACCGAGGAGCCTTTCTCATAGACCGCAGCCCTGAGTATTTTGAGCCAATCCTCAACTATCTACGTCACGGACAGCTTATTGTCAATGATGGAGTCAATCTATTGGGTGAGCAGTTTGGTGATTGCCTCCTCCCACCTTCATCAAAACCCGTAAGGGGTGGAGGAAGTAACACTGCTTTTATATTGCAGGAGTCTTGGAAGAAGCCAAGTTCTTTGGTGTAGATTCCCTGATAGAACATCTAGAATTGGCGATAAAGGTAAGAATGCTATATGTGTTTAATCTACTCTCACCTTGAGTGTTTAGAGAGGCTGTCCAGGATAATAAGTAAAAATATATATTTTATATACACACTCCACGGATCCGTCCTGATAAAATTTATATATATATAGGCAGTCTCCGACTTACATCGTTCCGACTTACATACGTCCCTAGTTACTAACGGAGACTTATGGGACGTGGCTGACATTCAACACTAAGTCACACCCCATGATAACCAAGTGCCAGCATGCTACAGCTGCACATGAAATACAGAAAGTTAGGTGAAATCTTCTAAAAAAGGGCACAGACAGCAAAACAAATGTAAAAACCCTTCCCTGCACTATCCAAAACGAAACATTTTTCTTTTTTTTGCTGGAATTACATTTAATAAATCTACCTGTTCCGACTTACATACAAATTCAACTTAACAAACCTACAGTCCCTATCCTGTTTGTAACCCGGGGACTGCCTGTATGTGTGTGGTATATATATATATATATTTTTTTTTTTTTACCAGAACAGAAACAGCACCACATTGATCCATGGAGTGTGTATATATAATATATATTTCTACTTATTATCCTGGACAGCCTCTCTGTCCGGGGGTTTTAACTCATGGATCGCCACCTGGGTAAGCGGAGTGGCACCATTATAACACTCTGAGACTAGGCTTCTCTTCAAAATGGCATCAGCCAGCTTTATTTCTCCAACACAGGATTACAAAAAAAACTTACAAAATAAACCCTTGGCCATCTCGCCACTCACTACACATATGTACAGTCCCTGTCTATCATGTGGTCCACAGCCTATTGCCGAGTACCATAACACACTTCTTACCCAGCTCAGCCATACTACATACAGGTGTCAGCCACCTAGTGTTGCTGACCAACAACCACTGGCTTCCCCCACCGAGACCAGACCCTCAGTGGCACGTTGCTAGCAGGACACCTGCTGTACGCCACCTATTGGCAGAACCCTGCGACTGCCTAAGGTCGCTCTGCCACTATATACTGTGTGTGTATGTGTGTGTGTATATGTATGTGTGTGTGTGTGTGTGTGTGTGTATATATATATATATATATATATATATAACGTGTCACTTGCGTTCGGACGCCATCTTGGACCGTCCTGGGGGTTACTTTAACTCCGGGATCGCCGCTTCTGTAGGCGGAATGGCACACTGACACAGGCTTCTTTCTGGCGTCAGCCTGTTTTATTCATGCACAGGAAAACATATAATACAAACACAGGCACCAAACAAAAACCCTAGGCCGTCTAGCCACTAACTCACATACAAATACAGACCCTGCCTATCAGTGGTCTGGACCTACCATCCAGACCCACAAAACACGGTATCCTCACCGTACACGTTTAGGCTTCCCTTAAGCCTCCGGGGGCTAGAGCCTCTCTCCAGCTCCACTCTCAGGTATCAGACCACGCCCCCCGATCACCTAGAGAGACAGGCTTTTTATAGGCCTGGTAAATCCTGGAACCGAACCTGGCCTGGAACGTGGGGACGGCCTCCCACCCAACGCTGTGACCGTCCCGGGAAAGGCAACCCATCAAAAGCCGCATAGCAGCCATCCTAGTTACACATGTCAGTAACCTATGGTTACTGACGCCAAATGGTTGCCTTCCCCCACCGAAACCAGGTTTTCGGTGGCACGTCGGTAGCAGATCTCCTGCTGTACGCCACCTAGTGGCAGAATCCTGCGACCGTCTGAGGTCGGTCGGCCACTATATCTATCTATCTATCTATCTATCTATCTATCTATATCTAGTCTGGTGATTCAGCCAAGCTCCATTCCAGCAGGGGGGGCTGTGCTTCCACACAACCTATGGATAAGTGGCTCAGCTTCTGGACCCCATCTGTTCTGGGGTAAAACTGTGGTTGGACCCTCATATTAATGTTCAAATATTTCCTTCTTATTTTTACTGTAGAATTCACAACCAGCCGAGGATCACTCTCCCATCTCAAGGAAGGAATTTATACGCTTTCTTCTTGCTACACCAACCAAATCCGAGCTTCGCTGTCAGGTGAGAAGTGAAGCTTGGACAATCCTAGCAGATCTCAGAGGGGTTGTCTGGTTCTTTTTGTCTTGATTATTTATGCTCACTATGGTCTACGTTGTATTTATAGACTATATTAATGTGATATATTTTTTATCAAAAATGAAAGATTCCAACCACGCTCCCAGATTTTATTTATTACGCCATTTGAAATACAGCATACAAATTCATGATCTGGGTAGATAACATTTTTCAAAACGAGACTCGTTTCATTGAGCAGTAGCCCAAATGGACCTTTGTCGAGGTTATCTGTTAACAGAATCTCTACTGTAGACCTCGACAAAGGTCCGTTTGGGGCGATAACGTTCGGGATAAAGCTCAATAAAACGAGTCTCAAGTTTTGAAAAATGTTCTCTACCCGGATCATGAATTAGTACAGTGTAATAAATCGTTTCTTCTGCATGTTGAAATCTGTGGGCGCTGTTGGAATCTTTGATTTTTGTCAATTAGGGTTTGTTCACACAATGTACTGCGGCACATACAGTACGCGCTGCAGTACATCGTGTGTTTTGGGAGCTCGCGCTAATCAGCCCGCCGGCCCCATTGACATTCATTACTCGCGGCCCGTAATCGCCGCGAATAATAATAATGTCTCTTATCTACCCACACGTACAATACAATCGTATTGTACGCGCGGGGGACGACGCGTAATCCATAGTTCTCTATGAGAGTTATGGATTACCGTAATTATGGGCGTCTTTCCCCGCGTATTAAGCGCAGTACGCCGCGAAATGTGCTCCAAAATAAGCCATGTGAACATACCCTTAATAGGCATCACAGTCATCTGAGTGGCAGACTCGGGGACTTTGTATATTTTTGATTTTTTTTTTTACGTTTGCTTTTACATATATCTTATGTGTACGTCCATTCAGAAGGTCATCTCTTACTACAGCATACATGATGAAGGCACGGGATGGCCTGTTGACGAATGTGCATATGCGCCAATCAGAAGGCCGTCACTTCTATAGTGTAGCCGCCCTCCCAGAACACATTGTCAGACTACTTTGTATAGAATGGCATTTTGTGGGAGGATGGTGGGCAGCTACAGTAAAGAGGCACCAGCTGGCCTCCTGACTAGCACGCCTACTCAGCAGATATTGATTACTGGGCATGCATGTTAGTTCGCTGGCTTGCCTGCGCTTCTATAGTGTATGCTGTAGTAATTGGCTGGGAACGTCATCACTTATGGCCATAGACATAATAACAAAAATAAATGTAAGAAACATTTATACAAAAACGTAACACGTCAGCGAAGTGTATAGATCATAGTGAGAAGAATTAATAAATGAGAGAACTGGACCGCCCCTTTAACTCCTTAAGCCGCACGTCTGAAAAGTAGTTAATGACCAGAACATTTTTTTTTTAGTTTTTGCCTCCTTGCGTTTCAACAGTTGTTATTTTTTTCAATGACGCAGTTGTATGAGGCCTCATTTTATTCGAGACAAGTTGTACTTTTTTGGGGGAATAGTTTAAATTCACTTATAAATAATTGCAGAATTCTTTTTTTCAATTTTTTTTTTTTTTTTTTTTTACACCATTCACATTTCACACTTAATGTGTCAGATTAATTCTACAGGTTATTACGGTCGTGTGGATACCTAAAATATGTAGGATTTTTTGTGTGTAATGTAATGTTTTTTTTATTAAATATTTATTTTTATTTTTTTACACTTTTTAGTTTTTTACTTTTTTTTTTTTTTTTTTTTTTAAATCCCATGAAGGGATTTTTTTTTTACCCTTAGTAATGTATTAGCATATATAAATATGCTAATACATTATAATCTGTGTCAGTCTGACACAGGCAGTGATCAGGACAGCACACAGTCTGCCCTGATCACTGGCTTGTTACATAGACAGCTCTGGGGATACTCTAGGTCCCCAGGGCTGGCTGTGGAGATGTTCCCCGGGCTCTGTTGGGTCACCGGGTGTTCCGATCACCCGACAGAGCAGGGAAACCCTTTGATTGCGCTGTGGTGACGAACTGCGGCAATCAAAGGGTTAAAGCACTGGGGAGCAGGAGCTGCGCTGAGATCAGGGCTGTGTAGTACAGGCCCATTCTCAGCGCTGCTGCGGCACCGGGCTCCGCAAACTCTGATGTCTGCAGCAACGCCAAAAGACGTCGCCGCAGACGAACGACCTGAAATGCCTGATGCCAAAAGACGGTGGGCGGTCGCTAAGGAGTTAAAAGGACGCTGAAATGATCGTCTTATATCAGTTTGCTAGGAAGGTAGGAAACTATTCTTTTATCATTTCATACCGAGGAAAGGCTGATTGCAACTGTCTCCCAGTGGGACACTGGAAAGGAAGTTGCATAAGTTCTGCAGGTGTATTGATCGTGTATACATTTCCATCTTGGTGAAACATTCTTTGGGTTTAAGGTGACCAGGATCAGAGGCGTTTATACTCTAATATGATTTACAAGTTTATTAATTAATTTACATGCATGTATGTACAAGCATGTAGCATCTGAGGAAGAAACTCAGGCGAGGTTGAAATCTTGGCCTGGTCCTGCTGACACAACTGATGAATGGTTTCAATGTAGGTAAAGGCAATAAGCCTGGACTCCAGGACCGTGGAGATGTGTGTTTAGCTTGCAGAGCATTGCCTACACTGATCCAAACTGCAGCTGTGACCGAGCCTAGGTCTTGGAAACTAAATAGTGGTTTTAACTTTCCAAATAAAAAAGTGGTGCTAATTTGACCCATTACTAAAAAGCAAAAAAATGTCCCATGTTATGGCTGTGGCTGCTGCTCGGAGCCAACAATAGTAAAAGTGGACCCCCCACCGCTCCTGAAAGTAAAGGGGCCATAGAGCTGCAGTGGGTGAGAGCATATCATTAGCATCACTTCTGATAGGTAGACACCTGACCTGCTTAGAAAGTGTAGGGGAGCTGCTGTGCAGGGATAGACTGTGAAGGGGACAAAGGAGTTTCAGAGACCATTGTATGATGAAAGCGTAACTCTATTGAAAACTGGTAATTGGTTCTGAAGCCCCAAAATGTCATGCAGTGTAATGCAGATAAAGCAAGTCCTTCCATATAACACCAGAAAGAGCTGCTGGAAGCTGGAAATCACTTTCTATTTGCAGATAGGAGCTGCTTTGGGTCATATGCTTTATACACAATGTACAAGAAAAAAAGAAAATTAGGCCCTCACCTGGTGCCCAAAGGAACCGCTCATCCTGGCACATGTAAGAGCAGTACAGAACATGTAGTACTGCACTGTACTGTAGAAAGGAGCTACTAGACCGCCAATCACTACATGCACCATAATACATAATAACATACACGACTAAAATGCTATAGACGCAATACTGCATGCACTCCATTGTAAGTAGCACAACAAACTGCACTGTAGAGAGGCTCTACTAGTCCACTAATCTCTGCATGCACCTCACTAATACATGTAAGAGCAGTACAGGACATGTAGTACCGCACTGTACTGTAGAAAGGAGCTACTAGACCCCCAATCACTACATGCACCTCACTTATTCATGTAGGAGCAGTACAGGACATGTAGTACCGCACTGTACTATAGAGAGGCGCTACTAGACCGCCAATCACTGCATTTATACAGAGGTTTTACAAGTAAAGTGTTCATAATAATTGGTTGAATCTTCCATCAATCACATGAACTGCAGATCAGCAGTGTCTGTGACATTATATGATGAGGGTGGGTTCAAGATACAATGTCCCAGGACAGAGCATTGTATGCTGGAAATCTTGGCTCTTCTTTATGAAAACTGTTGTTTTTGCCCATAGCAACCAATCAGAGCTGCATGGCCCCTTCAAATAGCTGATTATTGGGACACTGG
The DNA here is from genome assembly GCA_025379985.1 of Phyllomedusa bahiana. Taxonomy (NCBI): domain Eukaryota; kingdom Metazoa; phylum Chordata; class Amphibia; order Anura; family Hylidae; genus Phyllomedusa; species Phyllomedusa bahiana. The sequence continues at coordinate 19,260 of JAODAL010034503.1, forward strand.
CCTTGGCAATGTAATAGTGTTGGTCTGTTCACTACAATGCCAGATCTAAACATTGCATTGCTGTGACTTTATTCTCATTTACCTTGATAATATTGCAGGGTCTAAACTTTAGTGGCGCTGATCTCTCTCTCGTCTGGACCTGCGATATATTAACTTCAAGATGGCGAATTTAAGCGGCTGCAACCTGACTCAGGCCAACCTCTGCGGCGCCTGCCTGGAGCGGGCAGACCTGTCTGGATCTGTGCTGGACGTAAGCTGTCTATTAATATGTATAGTAAGAGCGATAGGAGAGCAGGAGGTTTCCAAATTTAACACTTTGGGGTTGTATTCTGCACAGTATTTGGAACACTATAAGGTTCCCTGAAATTAGACAAGGCAGATGTGGCAGTATTTAGTTGTGGGCAAAGGGAGTATTTTGTATTAAAGGGGCATTCTTGCCATACTGTTTTACAGAGCCACAGCCTGCTTCAGGCTCCCACTTCCTGTCTGGGTTCTACAGCAGTGTTTGGAATCTCAGCTCTGCTATTCCTAGCTGAGCCTGTTACAAGGACATTGGTGATGAAGGGGTGTTAATAGCAGGGTAGAAGGCTATAGAGCACTAAAGGGTTAAAGTTTATTAATAAGGCTATGTTCACACGGCTTAAATTGGGACGTTTTTTGCGGCATACTGCACTCAATACGGGCGAGATTCGTCCCAGTTATTACGGTAATCCACAGTTCTCATAGAGAACTATGGATTACGCCTCCTCTCCCTGCTCACACAATACGCCGCGGGGGGAGATGAGTGACATGTCAATTACTAGCGGCGAATATGCGCTGCTAGTAATGAATGTCTATGGGGCTCCCCCGCGGAAGTCTGCGCGAGCGCCCCAAGTACCAGCGTGATTGCGCAATTATGCCGTGTGAACATAGCCTAAGAAAGAAAAATAAGCTTCTGTACTGCTGATAAGACACAACAGGGAGTGACCTCCCCATTGTGCTAGAGCTGCTACATCAGAGAGAGGTGGTTGGCAGCTTAGGAAACTTGTAAACAAGCAGTTGATGAGATCTGCTCTAGCTTTGAAAGGAAGAGAAATCAGAACAGCAATGTATTTGGTAATAGTCTTTATTTACCTTTTTGCCTACATGTTTAGAGCTAATCAATGTAGTGACGATACCCCTTTAAGTGTCCTAACTCACTTGCTGTTTTCTTCCCTAGGGAGCCAATCTCCAGGGTGTGAAGATGCTCTGCTCCAACGCAGAAGGTGCCTCACTAAAGGGCTGTAACTTTGAAGACCCATCGGGCCTGAAAGCAAACCTGGAAGGTTAGAAACCAAGAAAAAATTGTTCAGAATATCATAGTGTGTTTTTACCACTAATGTAAATGTCGGCATCACCAGGATGAGAGGTCGATAGAATAGGGAGCTGCCTTTATTGGCCACTTTGAGACTCGGGTGTTCCCACTTCCGGGTCGGAAACCAGCTTGCAGCTTGGCTATATTTGGAAATCCTATGAAATGAATGAGATCTGCACAAGTGCATCCATCTCCCGTTCTCGGAGGCGGCTCGTAGTGTGCTATAAGCTAGCCATAAATTCGGTTATGGCTGATAATGATGTACTGCACATCTGTACAGACGTATATGAAGAAACACAGACATGGCGTGCACAGTGCTGGGCGCAGTGGGGGGTGATCACTTTTGGTTAAACATTCAAAATAAAATAGAGGTCGATAGAATAGGGAGCTGCCTGGGGTACAATTGCCGTTGGTTGAATGATAGAACATTCAGCTGCTGTTGTGGTAAATGTTAGGGACTGGGGGGAACATTCTTAAATCCCTGCCCTGGGCACCAAGAAGGCTTGTTCCACTATTGTATAGAAGTGGTATAGTATGGCTGTACGCATGAAGGGTGTGGAATGGGCTGCACCTAATGATCTGCAATTCTGTAGTATACTGAAACTATACAACCACATTCCCTTCTTACTGTGACTCCTTAGGCTCGGTCTACACCGCATAGGACAAAAAACTTGTTGAAAACCAAAACCTAAAAGCCCGAGTATTTTGTTAGGTTTTTTTCCCAAAGCAGCTGGGTTTCCAACTAGTTTTTTTCGGGTAGTTTTTTGTTGAGATCTTTTGGACGTTTTTTTGGATAGCTTCTAAATCATGGAGAATTAATATAACTTGTTTAAACAACTGAGCAGTTTTTCAGCAGAACCGTACAAAAACCGTCCGCCAGTTTACATAGACGTCAATAGTAAATTTTCTGCTGGACTCTTGTCAGATTTTACAAATGTTCCTAAAACCACTTGCTCAGAAAAAAAAAACAACCTGTGTAGACTACAGTTAGTTTTTTATGTTAAAGTCTATGTGGACATTTTTCCGTCAGATTTTCAGTGGTTTCCAAATACTAAAACTGCCGAAAATCTGACGGAAAACCTCTGCTGTGTAGACACAGCCTTACTGTGTCAGCTGGACTCGCTGTTTTATGTAGCCATAATCATTCTGTCTTTTCTATAATGGAAATGAGCTCACCGTGCACTTAGGGCGACATGTCCCAACACGCCAACGTCGTTTTTTTTTTGTCTATTTTACGGCAAAACCGCTTTTGACGCCATATTCTTGATGTAAATGAACTGTCGTACACCAAAACTAGGCACATTATACGCCGGGTACGACACTTTGTAATGCGCCTAAGTATGGTGTGCTGTGCGCCCCTGCCGCGTAATGTGCCTATTGAGGTGCATTACATTTTTTTATGCGCCTCCGTCGGACAATGCACCATGAAATTCGCATTACATATACTACCAATGATATGCTATGCGCCGTGAGTTGCGCAATGCGCTTTTTTTGGCGCAGTTCACCTTTTAAGGTGCAATGCGCCATTTTAGGCACATTAAGTTTTCTATGCAAGGTAGACCTGACGCCAGTTTTTGGAAAGAATCATACTTTCTGGCGCACTTTACATTGATTTAATCCGCCTAAAACTGGCATGGAAACGCCACTTTTTTGACATTTCGCCCTTAGTTCTTAGTGGGTTTGTATTTTTGCACAGCTGCTCTGGTAAAACTGCAATGTAAAGCATGAGAGAGAAAAGCATAAGCCTGAATGTAGATAAGTGACTTTCTGACTACTTAAGACTGCCCATAGAGATTGCGGCCAAGCGGCAGTCACTAATTATAGCTGTGCCCTAATGGAGTAGAGCGAAAAGGCAGCCAGCACTGAGGAAAACAAATAGCAGGTACGTATGGAGTTTGATTTAGCTATTACACCGACTCCTGGACTGTTTTAAATGGGTCTTCACATCAGGACATCACCTGTCTATGTGCCCTGAAGAGGCTTGCCGTTGCCACGTGCCCTGAAGAGGCTTGCCGTTGCCACGTGCCCTGAAGAGGCTTGCCGTTGCCACGTGCCCTGAAGAGGCTTGCCGTTGCCACGTGCCCTGAAGAGGCTTGACTGCCGTTGCCACGTGCCCTGAAGAGGCTTGCCGTTGCCACGTGCCCTGAAGAGGCTTATGGGTGTTATGATCCAGAGTGTAGCGATGCTAGCCAGCAATGCCTTGGGTCATCCATGTATTACTTTCCTGTTCTTCACCATCCTCCAGTAATGTGTGTGATAAGACAACTACTTTAACGTCTGACTGTAGGAATGATGTGACTAATGAGCATAGATTAGTGAAGTGCACACTCCTAAAGATGAATACCTTAACACTAACATAATTCTCATGTCTGCTTCTCCCAGGTGCTAATCTGAAAGGTGTGGACATGGAGGGCAGTCAGATGACCGGTATAAACCTGCGGGTGGCAACCTTGAAAAATGCCAAATTAAAGAACTGTAACCTGCGCGGTGCCACCTTAGCAGGGACAGACCTGGAGGTAAGGGGGCATAGGCTGCAACTGAGGATTAAAGTGCAAACTGGGGGTAAGGGTAAATTGGTGACATATAATGATTTGCTCTTCTCTACTAGAACTGTGACCTGTCTGGGTGTGACCTCCAGGAAGCCAACCCTTTTTTCCCGGGGGTTCCCAATGAAAAGGTCCCTTCTTTAAAAGAGATGTTTGACCCCAATTACACATTTTCACAGACCCGCCCAAGTTTAGACCCGGACCATGTTCTTGAATAGTGTTCTCTGAATGCTGGTGTACTGGACAGGCCCGGTGTACTGCACATATGCTGAGGCAGATATATTTAATCTCCGTAATCCTTTACTCACTGATCTTCTGTAAACCCTTCCTCTTGTCCCGGGGGCTGACGTGGGTGGTCCCATTGCAAAACTTTGCACCCCTTGCCTGATACCCCCAAACCTGCCTCCCCTGCAACGTTATCCGGGCTTTTCCCAAAAGGGAACAAAACAATCTCCAGGAAAGGTTTTGTGTGTAAATGGGGCTGGCACCCATAGCCCCCCCAATCTATTACTAAACATGTTGGGTTAGCCAAAGGGGTGAAACCCCGGGGGGGCACGCCCTTTTATTTTTTTAGCTGTAGAAAGTTTGGAGAATTTTCTTATTGGCTGTTATGGGCTCGCCTGAGCTGCAGTATTTTTTCCTTAAAATTTTATCACTGGGTTGGGAGTTTCCCAAGTAATTTATACAAACTGTCGAAAAACGTATACTCTATGCATATACAATCCACGTTGTGTAGCACTTTTGGGTTATCAATTTTAAATTGGAAAAAAAAAAACCCAGATTTCTATGGACAAAGGCTCACCTATTTAAGGGAAACCCAAATATACGGGTATATGTACAGAAAGATGAGCGTGAGAGAGACTTCTAGGAATCATGTGGAAACATCTGGGGTTTTAAGGGGGGTTTGAGAAGTCCTATCATAGTGTTTTCGCCCCATGTTATAGGGCCCCTAGCCTTATGGGGTCCCAAATCCCCTTAAGAATCTGCCCACAGTTTGCTTTTTAAGCTTTTTCCCGGGTTATGCAAAATGACAGTATAAAATGCTGAACTGTTACCCCTCACCCTATATATTCAATAAATATTTTTTTGAATGATTTCAGTGTGATCACTTTTATCTGCTTTTTTTCTATAATTGTGCATGACAGGATGACCTTTAAATGGGTTGCATCATTACATTAAATGGTCTTCAGAATAAGGGGACGGGTGAAAAAAAGAAAACTTTGCTTTGGGATGTCATTTCAAAGCTGCCCTTGTTTTCACGGGCAAAATTTACTTCGTTTTTTGTTCTGTTCCCAGTGCCGGTGGGTTTTCCCACCTTTTCTTGTCTTTTGGCTGCCCGGCTCTATTTTTTTTAAAATTTCGGTCTGGCCCCCGCATTTTACCACGGGAAAGCGTGCATTCCTGCCCCCCTCACTCAGAATAAGGGGCCGGGCAACATTTTCACCTCCCACAGCCAGCAGCTCCACAGTAAACACTGCGCGGCTTCTAAAAATCGGGAAACAGCAAAGAAGCCCCTTTGCTAAGGGCTCCGCAAAGTAAAAAAGAAAGGAGACAAATCGGTGCTGCTCGGATGATTTTCATAGAAGATGGTTTAAAACGTAAAAAACCTCCGCTGTGGGGAGAAGAGATAAATTGCTCTGAGTTCATAAAAGACGGTTTTGACCAGGTTTCTGCCAAAAAATTTCATTGGGGGGACACAGCCCCTTGGGAAATGGGCCCTTTTTCCTTCGGAGGCCCGGACACTAGGGGATAAAAAGGGTTTTAGACCCCCGGGGCCTATATCCCCCCTGCTGACGCCAGGCTGATCAGTTTTCACCCTAGTGTCTGTAGGAGGCAGACGCTGTTTCTGCAGCTCCTGCAGAGCATGGCCCCCTTTGTACAAGTCCCCCAGGTTTAGGGTTTTTTGGCCCATGGGGCACTTTGCCGTCGCGCCCACCCCTCGCACCCCCAGGGTCCAGACCCGCGCACCCCGTAGGAGTATTGATATGAGTGTCAGAGTTCCTCTCTGCCCTTTAAACCCAACCCACTCTCCCCCATCAGCGGTGGCCCGGTTTTGAAGTTTCCGACCGGGTTACGGTTCCCAAGTGGGGACTCCTCTGATTCTAAATCTGACCAGACAGAAAAGTTTGGAAAATCCCGGGCGGGCACCCGGTCCAACCCCTTACCGGGCCCTTTTGGGGACGGGTTTTAAAGCGCCAGGCCGGGGAAAACGGCCTTTTGGAAACTCCCCTCCCCTGGTTTTGGGCCAGACAGGGTTGATGGTGGGGACAGCAGGGTTTCCAAGCCCTTTCCGGGCTATTGGGGACGGTTGTGAAAGCTCCAGGCCTGGAAAACCCTTTCGGAGTTTCCCCGCCCCCTGACTTTGGGGCCGACAGGGTTAAGGGGTTACAGAAAGCGGTCCACCCCCTTAGCCGGGAAAAAGCTCCGGGGGGGCCTTTTGGACCCTGCCCCTGTTTTCCTTGTTGGGAGACTAAAAATCCCCCCCTTTTAGCTTTCTCGGGCCTGGGCCCCAACGGGGTTTAAAAAGGGGGAAAATTCAGAAACGGCCCAAACCCCCTTATACGGGTGTAAACCACCCCCCTAGGGGTTAAAAGGGATGTCTCAGCCCCCCAAAGGAGGAGGTCCCCCTTAAGGGCGGCAGGGGGGGGACAGCTTTAAGGTGTTCCCTGCCCCTGTTTGGAAGGAATGGCGGGGTGATTGGAAACATCTGGGTCAGGTTTTTGTTTTCCTACCAGACGACTTAAGTCTTTTTTTTGGGGCCCTTTCCCGGGGGAAACGGGTCATATTTGGGTTCCTTTGGTCCCATCAGGGGCCCCAGTCACCCGGAAAAGTAGCCTATGGCCACCCCCTGTCTAGGAGGCGGGGGGCCCCTTGATGACGGCACAGACAGGCGTCCCAAGGGTTTTTTTTAAAATTCCGCCTGGGGGGGGCCCGGGGCAGCCCTCTACCTGCGCTTGTTTCACCCCCGGCCCAGCTTGCTTTGGTTTCGGTGTGTAGCAGCTGCAGCAGCGGCTTTCGGGGGAAGACTTCCACAGGGGGTTGTGGAATCCCCGTTTCCCGGTTCTCGAGGTTCTCCCGGGTTCCCAGTAAATTTCCCTCCCTGGTGTCCCCCCCTTTTAAAATGGCTAGAGCTTTCGGCCAATGAAAGGGGGCCGTTCCTGGAGCTGGAAATTTTTCCGGGGGGCCCCCCCCGGATTTTTGGGGTTTTTTTCCCCGGGGGGTTTTTTTTTGGGGGGAAAGGGGGTTGGGCCCCCCCCCCCGGGGGCCCCCCCCGGGCCCCCAAAAGGGGGCCCCCCCCCCCCTCTTTTCCCCCCAAACCCCCCCCCCGGGGGGGGTTTTGGGGGGCCGGGGGGCCCCTTTTTTCCCCCTTTTTTGGGGCCCCTTTGGGTTCCTTTTTTTTTTTTCCCCCCCCAACCCCTTCATTTTTTCCCCCCCCCCCCCCCCCCGGGTTTTTCCCCCCCCCGGGGGGGGCCCCCTCCCCAAAAAGGGTTTTTTCCCCCCCCCGGGGGTTTTTTTCCCCGGGTTTGGGAAAAAAAATTTTTTTGGCCCCCCAAAAGGTTTCCCCCGGGGGAAATTTCCCGGGGGGGCCTTTTCCGGGGGCCCCCCCTTTTTTTTTTTTTTTTTTTTTTTTTTTTTTTTTCGCTTCCCTTTTTCACAAAGGGCCCCCAAATTTTTCCCCCCTTTTTGGTTTTTTTGGGGGGGGCCCCCTTTTTCCCCCCCCCATTTCCCCCGGTTTGGGGGCTTTCCCCCTTTTTTCCCCCCCTAACCCAAAATTTTAATTTTTTTTTTTTAAAAAAAAAGGGGGGTTTTTCCTTTTAAAAAATTTGTGGGGTTTTTTTTCCCCCCGGGGGGGTTTTCCCCTTGGGAACCCCCAAAATTTTTCCCCCCTTTTCCCCCCCCAGGGGGTTTTCCCCCCGGGGGGCCCCCCGGGGGTTCCGGGGGGGGCCCCCCCCCCCCTTTGGGGGGGGGCCCCGGGGCCCCCCCCCTTTTTCGGGGGTTTTTTCCCCCCCAAGGCCCCCCCCCCCCCGGGGGCCCCCGGGGGGGGGCCCCCCCGGTTTTCCCCCCAAAAAAAAAAATTGGGTTAAACCCAAACCCCTTTTTTTTTTTCCCCCGGGTTTTCCCCCCCCCGGGGGAAAAAAAAGGGGGGAAAAAAAATTTTTTACCTTTTTCCCCCAAAAAAAAAATTTTTTGGGGGGGGGGGGGGGTTTTTTCCCCCCCCCCCGGGAAAAAAGGGAAAACCCGGGGGTTTTTTTTTTAAAAAAAAAAAAAAAAAAGGGTTTGGGGGCCCCCCCCCGGGGGGGGCCCCCAAAAAAAGGGGGGAATTTTTTCCCCCGGTTTTGGGTTTTTTTTTTTTTTTTTTAAATTTTTTCCGTCCCCCGGGGGGGAAAACCCCCCCCCCCTTTGGTTTCCCAAAAAAAAAAAAAAAAGGGTTTTCCCAAAAAACCCCCCCCCCCCCTTTTAAAAACCCCCCCCCCAGGCCCCTTTTTCAAAAGGAAAGGGGGGGAATGCCCCTTTTTAAAAATTTTTTTCCCCCCCCAAAAAAAACCCCCCCCCTTTAAATTTTTTTAAAACCAAAAAGGGCCCCCCTTTTTAAAAAAGGGTTGGGCCCCTTTTTTCCCCCCGGCCCCCCCTTTTGGGGTTTTTTTTTTCCCCCCCCCCAAAAAAAAAAAAAAGGGGGGAACCCCCGGGGGTTTAAATTTTTGGAAAAAAACCCCCCCCGGGGTTTTTGGAAAAAATTTTTTTTTTTAAAAAAAAAAATTTTTTTTTAAAAATTTTTTAAAAATTTTTCCCCCCCAAACCCCGGGTTCCCCAAGGCGGGTTTCCCCCTTTTTTCCCCCCCCCAAAAAAAAACCTTTTTAAAAAATTTTCCCTTTTTTGGGGGTTTCCCCCCCTTTTTTTTTTCCTTTTTTTGCCGGGGGGCCCCCCTTCCGGGGAAAAAACCCCCTTTAAACCCCGCCGCCAAAAAAAAAAGGGGAAAAGGGGTTTTAAAATTTGGGGGGGGGAAAAACCTTTTCGGTTTTAAATTTTCCCCCGGGGGGGGGAATTTTTAACCCCCAAACCCAAAAAAAGGGGGCCCGGGGGGGAAAAAAAAGGGGGGGAAAAAGGGGGCCCCCCTTTTTTTTTTTTTCCCCCCCAAAAAAAAATTTTTAAAAAAACCCCCCCTTTTTAAAAAAAGGGAAAACCCCCCTTTTTTTTTTCCCCCCCCAACCAAAAAAAACCCCCCCCAAAAAAAAATTTTTTTTTTAAAAAAAAAAAACCCCCCCTTTTTTTTTTTTGGGCCCCCCGGGGGGGAACCAATTTAACCGGGAAAAAGGGGGGGCCTTTTTGGGGGGGGTTTTTTAAAAACCCCCCCCCCCAAAAAAAAGGGGTTTTTCCCCCCCAAAAAAAAAAAAGGTTTTTAAACAAAAATTTTTTCCGGGCCCAAAACCCCCCCAAAAATTTTTTCCCCAAAAAAAAAAAGGGTTTTAAAACCCCCAACCCAAATTTAAATTTTAAAATTTTTTTAAAAAACCCCTTTTTTTTTGGGGGGAAAAAGGGAAAAAATTTTAAAAAATTAAGGGGGGAAAAAAAGCCCAAAAAAAATTCCCGGGGGCCCCCCTTTTTTCCCCCAAAAAAAAAAAAAGGGGGTTTTTCCCCCCCCAAAAAAAAAAACCAAAAAAAAGGGGAAAATTAACAAAGGGGGGGGGGTTTTCCCCCCAAAAAAAACCCCGGGGGGAAAAGAAAACCCCTTTTTTTCCCCAAAAAAAAACCCCAAAAAAAACAAAAAGAAATTTTTTTAAAACCCCAAAAAAATTTTTTTTTAAAAATTTTTTTTAAAAAAAAAAGTTCCCTTTTTTTTCAATTTAAAAAAAAAAAAAAAACCCCCCCCCAAAAAAAAAAAGGGCCCCAAAAAAAAATTTTTTTTGGGGGAATTTTTTAAAAAAAATAAGGGGAAAAAAAGGGGTTTTTGGTTTTTCCCCCTTTCCCAACCCGGGCCCCCCCCTCCCTTTTGGGGGGGTTTTTTTAAAAAAAACCCAAAAAAAAAAAATTTTCCCCAAAAAAAAATTTTTTAAAAAAAGGGGAAAAAAAACCCAAAAATTCCCCCTTTTTTTGGGGGGGAAAAAAAGGGGGTTTTTTTTTAAAAAAGTTGGAAAAAAAAAAAACCCCAAAAAAAAAAAAAAAAAAAAAATTTTTTTTTTTGGGAAAAAACCCCCCCCCCCGGGGGGGTTTCCCCCCGGGTTTTTTTTCCCCACAAAAAAAAAAAAGGGGGTGGGTTCCCCCAAAAGGGTTTCCCCCCCCTTTTCCCCAAACCCGGGGGGAAAAAAAACCCCCCGGGGGCCCCCTTTTTGGTTTTTTTCGTTTTCCCCCCCCCAAAAACCCCCCTTTTTTCCCGGGGAAAATTTTTAAAAAAGGGGAGCGAGTATGAACATTATTGGGGGGGGGGGGATTCTCCCCCTTTCATTTAAAGAACCACCCAGCTGTGAGGGGAAGAAACGCCCCTGGATTTGAGGAGCTGAGAATCTGAAAGTACAATGAAACGGACAAACTGATGAAACGATAAATCCCCTTTACGGCAGTGATCTGTAGTATTTTAAGAAATCATATTCTATTTCTGTTAAAGTGCTGTTCCCTTCTCAGGCATTTATGGCATATCAGTAGGATATAACCCAATACCAGCAGCACTCTACTAGGACTAAACAACAGTCAGAAGGAACGTAGGATACATCAAAATTTGAGGTTCTTAGTGTACATTTTTGATTATAACTGTATAAGCCCAACTGCCGTCGACAAGGCAACCTCAATACAGATAGGAACCTACTCTATATGTTACCTTTTTTTGGTGCCTGTTCAGACCTCCACATTTCAGGGAGAGAAGATTCCCGCTACAAGCTACTCTGCATTGACTTAAAAACCTCTGCAGATGGGCGGAGTGCATAAACCAAAGAGGGGCAGCCACTTCCCCATACAAACAGTCCAGAGAAACAATGTTTGGTCTGCACATCCAAAAAGTGTGTTTTATTTTTTAACCCCTTAACGACATCTGATGTACCCATATGTCAAGGTCGGGTAGGGGTTCCCGCAAATTGATGTATGGGCACAAGAGGAGCTCACAAGATCATGGCATGGGACCAGCGTTATATTACCGCTGGCATCATGCCGCATCACCTGCGGCCAGAGTGAATTCTGACCGCGGGTGATTAACTCTTCACCATCACGATCTATCATGCTCGCGATAGTGAAGTTACAGGCAGAAGGAGTGATCTCCTCCTGCCTGTGATCACCGCAGTATGCGGCGCGAAGCGCCACTACTGATCCACTGCCTGACAGCCCGGATGCTTTACTAAAGGACCTGGGCTGTGTGGTGACGTCGCCATGCACCTAAACCGTAGTTTACACCCAGATGTAGGGTATTGCCGAACTTGGAAGAAGTTGTGTAACAAAATTTGGGGTGCTTTTTTTTTTCCAGGATTCCTTGCGAAAATGAAACATTTTCAGCTAAAATTGCAGATTGTTGGAAAAAAAAACATTTTTTTTTCATTTTTACAGCCTAATGCTAAAAAAACCTGTGAAACACCTGTTGGGTCGATATACTCACTACACCCCTGGATACAGGGGCGTCGCTAGGCTGTTTTATTCGGGGCTCGGGCCCCGAATAAAACACCCTGTGCCCGAGTCTCCGGGCCCAGGCCGCTGCGTGGGCCGGGAAAGCACCGACTGGCCCTGCAGCATATGTGCGTCCGCGGGACGCACACACACTGAGGGCTTCTGCGGGGCAGAGGCGAGCGCTCCCTGCCCCGCAGACAGTGTCGGACCCGCAGGTCCGACCTGCGGGGCCCCGGGTCCTCACAGCGCTGAGGACCCGCCGCGGCCCCCGTGGCCTCAGCCGGCAGCGTCGCGATGATACACGTCATCGCGACGCTGCCTGTCCTCGGGCCACGGGCGCGTCATAGGCCGTGCGCCCGAGGACTGCCGGAGGACGCGCGGCTGAAGAGGACGGAGCGCGCTCGCCGGGGGAGCTAAGGTGAGTATTTAAAGTTGTTATTTTTATAGCGTTTTACCTGGCCTCAGTGCCCCTATATACTGCCTGTGCCCCTATAATGCCTGCCCCGTGGTCCCATATAAATGCCTGTGGCCCCCATATCCCCGCCTGGTTTCCCCTATAAGCCTGCCTGTGGCCCCCTATATCCTCCTGTGGCCCCCTATATACCTGCCTGTGGCCCCCATATCCCTGCCTGTGGCCCCCCTAATCCCTGCCTGTGCCCCCAATATATGCCTGTGGCCCCCCATATCCCTGCCTGTGCCCCTATAATGCCTGCCTGTGGTCCCCATATACTGCCTGTGGCCCCCATATCCCTGCCTGGTCCCCTATAATGCCTGCCTGTGGCCCCCTATATCCTGCCTGTGGCCCCCATATCCCTGCCTGTGCCCCTATAATGCCTGCCTGTGGACCCCATATACTGCCTGTGGCCCCCATATCCCTGCCTGTGCCCCTATAATGCCTGCCTGTGGCCCCCATATCCCTGCCTGTGGCCTCCATATCCCTGCCTGTGGCCTCCATATCCCTGCCTGTGCACCTATATGCCTGCCTGTGGCCCCCATATCCCTGCCTGTGCCCCCATAAGCTGCCTGTGCCCCTATAATGCCTGCCTGTGGCCCCCATATACTGCCTGTGTCCCTATATACCTGCCTGTGGCCCCCATATACCACCTCAGTGACCCCATATACTGCCTCAGTGCCCCTATATACCTGCCTGTGGCCCCATACTGCCTGTGTCCCTATATACCTGCCTGTGGCCCCTATATACCTGCCTGTGGCCCCTATATATCTGCCTGTGGCCCTATTTATCTGCCTGTGGCCCCATATATCTGCCTGTGGCCCCATATACTGCTTCAGTGCCCCTATATACCTAACTGAGGGGACTGCTATACCTATAATTAAGGAGTTGCTGGAAATGTGAGGATTCTAAGATATTTGTGTCCAATCTCAGGACGAGTCTTGGCCGGGAGCAATCAGCATGAAGGTGTGAACCGGATGGAGTAGAGAAGGGAAGGTGAACGACGCTGATCAGAAAATACGTCTCCGGTGAGTCACTAAATGTAACTGCAGTGTAATCACTTATATGTCTGCAGAGCCTACATACAACTAGTATCTACCACTATCTGGTCACTGTATGGCGGTGGTATATGTCTCTAGGGCCTGTGTACAGCTGATAGTCACATGTGGGGGTTGCGTTCGGTCAGGGTCTGGCAGGATTATTTGAGCCTTAAGTAGTAATAGTTTTGGGTCTTGGTTTTGTAGGAGTGTTTTAGTCACAATCACTTGTCTGGTAGATTTGCTCCATGTGTAGGTGTATGTTTTGGTGACTGTTTAGGGGTATTGTCATATGAAGGTGAGAAGTTCTGAAAAAGTAAATTTGTCATTGGTGATTTTTACTGTACAGTGACTGCTGAGGAGATGGACGGGATCTGTGTGGGATGTGCAGAAAATTAGTGACAGGAACACAAGGTTCTTCTCTGTAAAAAAACATCCGCAGTTTACAATGAGGCGCGAAAAATGTCGTGTGAACCCAGCCCTACCCAGAAAAACACAAAGGGCCCGAGCCCCGGATGTTTTAGGACCCTAGCAACGCCCCTGCCTGGATATATTCCTTAAAGGGTGTAGTTTCCAATATGGGGTCTTTTTAGGGGTGTTTATTAAGTTTTAGCACCTTAGGGTATCCACAAACCTGAAATGGCGCGATAAGAAAATCATAATGAAAATGAGACCCCACCGTCCGGTAGGTGCTCCTCCTATTCTGAGGCTTGTGGTTGAGCCAAATCGCGCAATAGGGCCACATATTTGATACAGTGGGTACAGAAAGTATTCAGACCCCTTTACATTTTTCACTTTTTGTTTCATTGCAGCCATTTGGTAAGATCCAAAAAGTTCATTTTTTTGCTAATTACTGTACACTCTGAACCCCCCCTCCCCTCATCTTCAAAGAAAAAAAAAAACGAAATGTATATATTTTTGGAAATTTATTGAACAAGAAAAACTGAAATATCGCAGGGTCTTAAGTATTCAGACCCTTTGCTCAGTATTGAGTAGAAAGCACCTTTGAGCTAGTACAGCCATGAGTCTTCTTGGGAATGATACAACAAGTTCTTCACCCCTGGATTTGGGGATCCTCTGCCATTCTTCCTTGCAGATCCTCTCCAGTTCCCTCAGGTTGTATGTTGAACGTTGGTGGAAAGCCATTTTCAAGTCTCTTCAGAGTTGTTCTGAAGCCACTGCTTTGTTATTTTAGCTGTGTGCTTAAGGTCATTGTCTTGTTGGAAGAAGAACCTTCGGCCCAGTCTGAGGTCCAGAGCGTTTGGAAGAGGTTTGCATCCAGGATATCTCTGTACTTGGCCGCATTCATCTTTCCTTCAATTGCAACCAGTCATCCTGTCCCTGCAGCTGAAAAACACCCCAATAGCATGATGCTGCCACCACCATGTGTCACTGTTGGGATTGTATTGGCAGATGATGGGCAGTGCCTGTTTTCTCCACTGTTTACATTTAACACCAAAAGGTTCAATCTTCGTCTCATCAGACCAGAGAATCTTATTTCTCATAGTCTGGGAGTCCTTCGTGTGTTTTTTTGCAAACTGTATACGGAGGAGAGACGTCCGTCGGCCGCACTCTGCCATAAAGCCCCGACTGGTGGAGGCTGCAGTGATAGTTGACTTTGTGGAACTTTCCCCCATCTCCCTACTCAATCTCTGGAGCTCAGCCACAGTGATTTTGGGGGTTCTTCTTTACCTCTCTCACCAAAGGGCTCTTCTCCCACGATTGCTTAGTTTGGCGGGAACGGCCAGGTCGAGGAAGAGTTGTGGTCGTCCCAAACTTCTTCCATTTAAGGATTAGGGAGGTCACTGTGCTCTTAGGAACCTTGAGTGCTACAGACATTCTTTTTTTAACCGTGGCCAGATCTGTGCCTTGCCACAATTCTGTCTCTGAGCTCCTTAGTCAGTTGCTTAGACTTCATGATACACATGTGCTCTGACACGCACTGTGAGCTGCGAGGTCTTAGGCGCCCAAGCAACAACCAATAAAAATACATATAGTTAATTTCCAGGTCCCCATCATATGGTGCTGGCCACATATCACCCATGTCTACAGTGTGGCCTGCGCTGCCAACTATCCAGTACATCACCCTTGCCCAGAAACCAGCAAAGAACGTGTGGCGTTGACCATGGTGCCATGCTTTAGTACCTGTAAAGTCCCTCGTGCTTTATTGTAGTACAATTGTATCTGAACCTGGGAAACAACATGCAGAGGTCCCATGTGTCACCCATGACTCAACTACTGGTTGGGCAAAGTGATCCTACTATGAATACATCAGGCTGTTAGCAGTAAGTATTGTCTGCATTTGGTTGGACTTGAAGACGTTGTAATGATTAGGCTATGACCTAGGAAGGTAGTAAGGCAAGGTCCCAGGTAGGTAGGTAAAAAGTTTAAAAAAAAAAAAAAAAAAGCGCCAACTTGGGTCATAGCTCTGACCACCCAGGACTAGTGTTGAGCGAACCGTTCGAAAAAAGGTTCGTTTGAGTTGAACTTTACGTATGTGTGGATCATGTTGCAGATAATGTAGCATCCAACACACCTGTGTGAGATCGCTCTGGGATTCTCCCAATCTTCTGGGGTCGAGGGGCACTAACCATATCATCCTCCTGAAATCAGTGCCAACCTCTACCACTGAAGGGTATATCAGTACCGTTGTGTCCCACACCCCTGTCCTCATCATACTCCTCCTCCACTTCGTCATCCTGAGAGTCACCACAACCACACACAGCCCAGGCTAGCTCATTCGCTCTACTTTGTAGAGCTGAACTGCTGTCCTGCCCCAGGACCTGGACCTCGAACCACCACTAAAGAATACCTATAACAAATTGCGAAACAGTCGGCCTTTCCTACATCCTCCGCAAGTTAAGGCTCTGTGTCCATCTCCACATTGCTTGGGATGACCGATTCTGTCCGCATCGTGACATGCCACTTGTACCAGGTAAAAAGAATACCAGAACGGTCCTACTGACAAGTGCATCATCCCAACTGGACCATAAGGTTCGAATGCCGGAAGTGTAGCGAAGACCTTGAGCCTTCCACATCGAACAGGCAAAAACCCTGTGGGCTTGAATAATTTATGCACAACCAGGTTCATGACATGAGCCATCAAAGATATGGTGCGTAAGTCCTAAAATAAACCGATCCTAAAGGCGTCAAAGGAGATTGCACACGTTTGTCCCCACACCACCTTGCCTGGCGCCAGGTTCTTAAGCACCCATCCACTGGTCGTGTCTTAGTGCGAATACATCCACAGCACATGACCTGTGTGTTGACAGTCTCCAAGACAAATTAATTTGAGAACGGCCTGGTTTCTCTTAGCACGTGATGCTACCCGTCAAGATGTAACACCCTTGACCGTGCTTACTAGTCCATGTGTCTGTAGTCAGATGAACTTTGGTGGACACAGATGCAGCCAACGCCTGTAGATCTTTGCTGCAACATGCATATTCCACATTCAAATGCTTTTAGCTTTGGGATAGTTGGGGTAAAAGCGTTTCTTATGCTCCCACACCTGGTACACAGAAGTCTGGCTGCTGTACGGCGTCTAATGTAGTGGAACCAGAACCTCACTGTTCCCCACTGCCATGTTCTCACTGCCGCCTAATGTAGTGGAACTGGAAACTCGCTGTTCCCCACTGCCATGTTCTCGCTGCCACCAATGGTAAATCGCCGTCAAATGTAGTGGAAACCGTAACCTCACTGTTCTCCCACTGTGCCAGGGTTCTCACTAGACACCATGGAAATGCCAACTAAAATAGTGTAACCCGGAACCTCACTGTTCCTACACGCCTCTCTGCCGCCTACTGTAGTGGAACTGGAACCTCACTGTTCCCCACTGCCATGTTCCCTCACTGCCCCAATGGTAATGCACTTCTAATGTAGTGGAACCGGAACCTCACTGTTCCCCACCTGCCAAGTTCTCCCTGCCGCCTAATGTAGTGTAACGGGACAACCTCGACGTAGTTCCCCACATGCCATGTTTTCACAAACTTAGCGCCTAATGTTTTTTAACCGGAACTTCGCTGTTCCCCACTGCCATGTTCTCGCTGCCACCAATGGTAATGCCATCTAATGTAGTGGAACAGGAACCTCGCTGTTCCCCACTGCCATATTCTCGCTGCCACCAATGGCACTGCTGCCTACTGTAGTGGAACCGGAACCTCACTGCCACAAATGGTAATGCCGTTTAATCTAGTCCAGACTGCAGAGGCGTAACTTAAAGTTCTTGGACCCTGGTGCAAAAAGTGATAGGGGGCTCCTGCCAGTTACCATGTGCCATTTCCAATTCCAGTGTCTTCTTATGTGTGAAAGGGGCCCCGTAGCATCTGCTACCGCTGTACCTGCTGTAGCTAAGCTGTCCTCATCTTTTCAGTTAACAATAAAAAAAAGAATGAATTATTTTAGCCTCATGTCATTTTTTATCTGTGACATCTTAGAAGCCAAATAGTCTCACTAAGTGTTTCCACGTACCCATTTCTAAAACTTATGGGTGGTAATTGTGGCTTCTCCTCACTTGTGTCGGTATAAAAATGAACCTGAACATCATCTCCTGTTGACTTTAATGGTGTTTAAATTGTGATTCGACCTCGAACTTCGAAAAAACCGACCTTGTCACACAAAAAATCAAGATTCAACATTGAACTGTATTAGTGGGCTCGCTCATCACTACCCAGGACCGCAGGTCAGCAGCCCATTGAATCTGGGACGGTCGGGAGGTATAATATAAATAATAGTGCCATCTATCAGAGAACCCCCATACAAGTGCTAGATATCAAAGGGCCACCAAATTGTTATTCCTTACAAAAAGGAGCCATGTTTCTATAGCAAAGTGATCCTCTCAACCCCTGCTATGGCTGCAACAGCTATAGTTATGTCCATTTATGTATCTGTCATATCCTGTCGATATGCCATAGTGACCGACATGGGACACCATCTTTAAGGGCAAAAATGGCTAAGTTCTTACAGGGTTATAGGAAGAGACAAAGCTATAGGGGGCACAGAACTAGCAGCTGTACCAGGGCCCTGGTGCTTTAAGCACAGAAACTTACCCTTTACAGCTCTACTATTAATTTCCTTTTATCCGCGTCTCTTCAGCAGAATCTGAGTGGATAGTAGCTGCACGACGCCTGTGGCGAGATGACATGACACAAACAACATCTAAAGCTTTAGAGAGAAGCAGTTATCCAGCTGCGACTGACTTAATCTGGATTAAACAGTAGGAAAATTGAGATTAATGGGGTCAATGTGATCTCTACCCTGCAGAGCATTGTTTGTTCTGATACATAAATAGGGGGCCGCAAGATGCTGCTGGCAGAGCAGACCTGACAGAAGTGCTGCCGTCACCCATATGACCAGGTGAGTGCATGCTGCAACAACAGAAGGAAGCTGAAAGGAGGGGTCACTTACTTATATTCAGGATAAATACGTTTTCCAGCTTCATATTTATTCTGCATAGCTACTGGATCAGGGTAAGATGGACCTTTGAGGAGTGAAACTGTTTTACTACTAATTTACACTGCGGCAGATTTCTCAATACTATCTAATACTTAAAGGTACACTAGACAATAATACAGTGCTCTGCATGTATCATAGTGTTGATAAACCTGCCACATGTCTAGTCTAAGTGTACACCTTCTTCTCGCTGGCTTACTTTATTCCACTAATTGCAGCAAAATATTGGCGTACAGTGTTGTGCACTAAGCCACGGCACTTTTGTGAAGCTACAGCCCTTTAGTCATATGACTAAATTAAAAAATGGGAGACCAGCAACTGTGCACAATCATCAAGGGAAGGAAAAAAGTATATAGAATTCTGTCATTTATTTATCCATCCTTAACCCCTTAAGCCTAAAAAGTAGTTAATGACCAGAATTTTTTTTTAGTTTTTGCCTCCTTGCGTTTCAACAGTTGTAACTTTTTTATTTTTTCAATGACGCAGTTGTATGAGGCCTCGTTTTATTCGGGACAAGTTGTACTTTATGGGGGAATAGTTTAAGTTCACGTATAAATAATTGCAGAATTTTTTTTCAATTTTTAAAAAAATGTTTTGTTTTTTTACACCATTCACATTTCACACCTAGTAATTTGTTAGATTAATTCTACAGGTTATTACGGTCGTGTGGATACCTAATATGTGTAGGGTTTTTTTGTGTGTGTAATGTATGCACAATTATTTTTTATAAATTTTTTTTTTGTTACACTTTTTATGTTTTTTTCTTTTTTTTTAAGTCTCATGAAGGGAGAACTGTGTTACTTTTTTTTTACACTAAGTAATGTATTAGCATATTCATATATGCTAATACATTATAATCAGTGTCAGTCTGACACAGGCAGTGATTGGGACAGCACACAGTCTGCCCTGATCACTGGCTTGTTACAAAGACAGCCTTGGGGCTACTCTAGGTCCCCAGGGCTGACTGTGTAGCCATTCCCCAGGCTCTGTCGGGTCACCAGGAGTCCCGATCACCCGACAGAGCAGGGAAACTGTTTGATTGCACTGCGGTGATAAACTGCGGCAATCAAAGGACTGGCGCTTGCAGGTGATGCTCTGGGATCAGGGTAGTGTAGTACAGCCCAGCTCTCAGTGCTGTGCGGCGCCAGCGCCGCAAACTCCGATGTCCGCGGCGATGCCAAAAGATGTCACTGCAGTCAAACGACCTGCACCAGCCGACGTCAAAAGAGGGTGGGCGGTCATTAAGGAGTTAAAAAATACAGATATGCGCTCCAGCAACAATGAGCATCTTCACTCTGACGCGTTTCGTTCGCAACCTTAATGTATTGTTTACAATGAAGTGGTCATTAGTGTGTGATGTAGCCAAATGATGTTCACTTCTTTGCCTTTCTGTGACTCTGATAAAACCTGCTGATGACACTCTGTGACACTCTAAGCTCAGTGGCCACTTCTGTCTGAGAGCATCCTGCTTGAAGCCTCTCAATGGCGAGATACTGTTGATCAATTGTAAGGTGTTGTCTTGGTCCCAGGGTGTCAAAATGTGAACAGCAGGATGAGGAGGACCGTTTAACCCCTTACCGCCAGAGCCAGTTTTGGCTTTCTTGACGGAGCCCTGGTTTTAAAATCTGACATGAGTCCCTTTATGTGAGAATAACTTTTTAATGTTTTTACCTATCCAAGTGATTCAGATAATGTTTTCTTGTGACACATTGTGCTTTAAGTTAGTAAGAAAAATCCTTGTTTATTTGTGAAAAATATCAAAATATGACAATTTGGAAAAATTAGCAATTTTCAAAGTTCAAAAATTTCTGCGTGTAAGGCAGATAGGTATTCCACTCAAAATAGTTTATACTAGCATCTACCATATGTCTACTGTAGGTTGGCATCATTTTTTAAATGTTTTTTTTTTTTTTTTTTTTTTTTAACCACATTTGGAGGCTTAGAAATGTAGTAGTCATTTTTCATCTTTTCAAGAAAATAAGCAAAATAGATATTTTTAGAGATCAGTCCAGTTCTGACGTGACTTTGAGGGGCCTGTATCTTAGATACCCCCATAAATGACTCCATCTAAGAAGCTACATCCCTTAAAGTATTCAAAACAGCATTTAGGAAGCTTTATTAACCCTCAAGGTATTTCACCAAAATGAAAGCAAAATGGAGGTGAAATTTCAAAATTTCATTTTTTTTGCAGATTTTCAATTTTTATTCATTATTCACTGGAACATGATAGATGTGACCAGGGAAATGCAACTCAATATCAATTCCCCAGATTCTGCCATTTTCAGAGATATCTCATATGTGGCACTAGTACACTATTTGGCTCAACCACAAGTCTTAGAGTAGGAGGAGCACACCCCGGACTCTGGGGTCTCCTTTTCATTACGATTTTATTTAGGCGCCATTACAGATTTGTGGACACCCCAAGGTGCTAAAACTTAATAAACTCCCTCAAAAAGACCCCATATTGGAAATTAAACCCCTTAAGGAATATACCCAGAGGTGTAGTGAGTATATCGACCCCCACGGATGTTTCACAATTTTTTTTAGCGTTGGGCTCCGAAAATAAAAAAAATAAAAAATTTTTTCCAACAATCTGCGATTTTAGCTGAAAATGTTTTTAATTTATACATGGAATCCAGGAAAGAAAGGCAACCCAAATTGTGTTATGCAATTTCTTCCAAGTTTGGCAATACCCTACATGTAGGTGTAAACTGCTGTTTGGCCGTATGACAGGGCGTACAAGGAAGGGAGCTCTATTTGGCTTTTGGAATGCAGATTTTGGTGGGTGCCATGTCGTATTTGTAAAGCCCCCAAAGTATCAGAACAGGTGAAACCTTCAAGAAGTCAACACAACTTGAATTCAACACCCCTAATGGATCTCATCTAGTGGTGTTTTTTGAATTTTGGGCGCACAGGTTTTTCATAGTTTTTTTTAGCATTGGGCCATGAAAATGAGGGGGAAAAACGCAGTGTTTTTTGGGCTTTATTTTTACAGCGTTCGACATACGGGATAAATGACAGGAAAACTTTACTATGACAGCAGTGAAGTGTGTTACTATAATCATGATGTGTCTGTGGAGCTTTGACTATACTAATAGAACAGATCAGGGGGACATGTGAACGGTTCATATCCCTCCCTGCTCTGCTGTAGTAGTGACACATCGTGATTATAGTAACTCACTTCACAGCTGCCCTGTGTCTGTTCTGATGGGAGGACTGCACAGAACAGGGTTTGTTTGTTGTTGCTTGAGATGTCGGTGAGATTTGTATGCTAAGCAGGGGGTATAGGAACAATAGCATCCCCCCCTGCTCTGCTGTTAGCATACACAGCTTCACAGACCTCTGGCTCCATAGCCACTCATAGATCAGCCCTCTCCCTGCTGTCTCCTGCCCCTATTGTGAGGAGCAGCAAGAGCTCGGCCATAGCAGCTGCACTGTGCAGCTGATCCAGCAGTGAGCAGCCTGCAGCAAACCTAGGCAGGCACACACAGGGTTAACTGGCAGCAAACCCCCTTGGCCTCCCCCTGCTGTAGAGAAGTTACTGCAGTCGGAGGAGGAGAGCTGTCTGTGTGCTTAGGGAAAGGGGGAGGAGAAGAGGCAGACAAGAAGCACGCCCCTGAATTCAAAAATCCTATGCTGCCAGACACACTGAGGTAGGTTGAAAGCCTCTAGTGAGACAACTAGACAAGGTTTTTGTGAGGCATTTTGAACAAAACCTAGCAATCCTGGTAGTGTTTTTAATTTTTCTTTTTTACAGCGGTCACCGTGCGGTATAAATGATATGCTAGCTTTATTCAGCAGGTTGACACGATTATAGCGATACGCAATTTGTATTTTTTTATGTTTTACTGCTTTTACACAATAAAAACACTTTTATTCAAAAGAGAACACATGTTTTTGCATTGCCATAGCTTGAGAGCCATATTTATTTTTCTCTGTATGGAGCTGTATAGCAGCTTGTTTTTTGCGGGATGAGTTGACATTTTTATTGGTATTACTTTTGGGGAACAAGGCTTTTTGATCGCTTTTAAATCTGTTTTTTGGAAGGTAGGATGAAGAAAATACTGCAATCCTAGCAGTGTTTTTTATTTTTATTTTTAACAGCGCTCACCGTGCAGTATCCGTGACAAGTTAGTTTTACTCTGTAGGTCGAGACGATTACTGCGATACCCGATTTATATATATAGTTTTTTTTATGTGGAAGCACTTTTTTTTTTTCCAAAGTGTCTTTTTTGTGTAAAACAATATTTATGCATCGCTATCTTCTAATAGCCATAACTTTTTTTTATTTTTCCGTATACAGAGCTGTGTACGGACTTTTTTTTTGTGGGATGAATTGATGTTTTAATTGGCGCCACTTTGGTTTTTATATGAGCTTTTGATCACTTTTTATTTCATTTTATGTGTTGCCGGATGAGCAAAAATAGGCAATTCTGTGACTTTTTTTTTTTTTTAAGTCGTTAACCGTAAGGGTTACTTAACATGACGTATTTCTAGGGTGAGTCGTTCCGCACACGGCGATACCAAATATGGGTACTTTATTTATTTTGTATCTATTTTGGGGCGATTGGCGTTTGTAAAGGGGAAAAGGGCGGTGTACGTGTTTTTATTTTATTTTTCGTGTTTGTGTTTTACCTTTTTACACTTGTAAAGTTTTTTACACTTGAATTCTTGTTCATGGAAAAATAAGACATCCCCTGAAAATAAGTCTTAGCTCGTCTTTAGGAGCAAAAATTAATATAAGACACTGTCTTATTTTCGGGGAAACAGGGTACTATGATTTTTGACCTCATACTGCAAACTATAGGGTGTATATACTGTATGCCATGCTGGTACTTGAAGCTCTATAGCAGCTGCCTTGGAACTACATGTTCCAGCATGCAGATTCTGAACACATACGATTAAGATATGTTCTCAATTAGGGAACCTGGATATCGGGGCTTAACTCGTGAGGGGGCAGTGCACGTCTGGTTGGGGTACGTTGGGGGGGGATTGAGAGTCTGGTTTATTGAAAAGTTGGATAGCTTCGTTACTAAGATCTGAATGGAACATAAAGTAGGATGGGGAGAAAATTGAAAAATATGGAGACAGCGAGATATTTAATTGCTTTGTCAAGCACAATGTGTCAGAGTTTGTTGGTATGACCCAATGATTATGTGAACGTTTTGTAAAACTGTGACATGTATTTACTGTTTGGTCTCCCTTTAATAAAATGTGTTATAAAAAAAAAAAAAAAAAAAAAAAGATATGTTCTCAACATTGGCTGGGGAGATTTTTTTTACCCAAACATACATTCCTCCCTACAGTATTAAATGCAGGTACTAATCTGAATACGGGAAAGTATAGCACCAGGTGCAAACCGTGGCAGGTTTGCTGGAAAACTATATTATGGGAACTCTACTTAGGGCTAGAGGGCTCAACAGAACGTTAAGCATAAATAAGCTTACTAAAAATAATAGATTATTATTTATTTAACAGCATATGACGCGTTTCACGGGTCTCAAGCCCGCTTCCTCAGATATGCCAATACTAATCTGAATACTCTACTAGTATAGGTGTAGAAAGTACCAGGGCCTAATTGCCGCACGTATAAAAAATTTTGGTTAAAAAAAAAAAGGAATTGTATTGACTTTCATACAAATTCAGCTTAACAACAAACCTACAGAACTTATCTTGTTCGTAACCCGGGACTGCCTGTCTTATTAAAAGAAAAATAAACTTATGTAAAATTACAGAAAAATAACACATCACAAAAGAAGGCAAAAACATTAGCAAAATAGCTGAGCTGAAGTAAATCCTCAAGTGTTCAAACCCGTGTGTAATAAAGAAAACGAAAATGTGTGATCAGGAAGGGGGTAACAACCCAATCAGGAACTGGCAAATAGCGATGCGATGAGTCACAATGTACTGTGATATGTTGATTGGAGGTGGTGGGGGGGATTTTTCTCCTTTTCCTGAGAGCAATTTAGCGTAGAAACTGCCCTGGGTAAGTTGACTCTAAAAAGGTCTTAAAATCCTAACCCCAATTAAGGGTTCCAGTTACAGTTAAAGACATTTTGTGGGGTGATTTGTGCCGACCTGAATTTAGTGTTGAGCGATTACGTTGGCTATCGACATCGGGCGATAGTCGGCCACCATCGATAAGGTTTTTCGATAGTGAGCAGTGATCATCTCCGATGATCATTAAAGTCTATGGGAGAGCAACAACACCTTCATTATTACACCCAAACAAGGCTGGAGAAGCTGGAATTAACAGCCACAACAGTCAAATGGATACGTGCTACATCTTAGGCAACACACTTATAAAAGTCACAGAAAAAAACACACATCCATTCACTATCCCTGTCTTGTACCACACATGACCCTTAAACCTGAATCACCCACAAATTAAAAAGTCCCGAAACAATGATTTTAAACCCTCATTTTACTGAACTGGGCATTTAATATCCTGTCCTGGAACGCAGCATACCCCAAACCTGCATGACCCCCAGATTTTAAAAATG